>CM035163.1:85071159-85356159 GCA_020205615.1 Panax quinquefolius
AAATGAGTGTAGAATTTGGAATCAAAGCGAAATAATATTACTTACATACTACGGTATGGAATAAAATATTATTTCATATGAATATTGAACAAAAATAATATCTCTTACCTTAAAAAGAGAGTACTTCTGAATGGTAGGGCCGGGATATTCTTGAAGAAAACTTATATTGTTTTCTACACTCAAAGCTTCCTAAAACTCGAAAGAAATACGCTCAATATTATAGAAGAAGAATTCTCTGATTCTGGTGTGATTTTTAATTCTAAACTAAGGATCATATTTATAGGAGAATGGAAAGGATACTATTTGAATTTAGAAATCACGGACCAATAGTAGAAGTTTCACGGGCGCAATTCAATCAGTTGAAATTTTTTCTAAATTCACTATGCAAACACTATGCTTAATAAAATATAATATATTCTATTTTTTCATATATATATATATATATATATATATATATATATATAACAAAATTAAAATAACTTATACCGACAGTTTTGAAAAATGGGTAAGTGGGGGTCCAAATAATAGGCCAAATTTATAACAAATACTTCATAAAAATCCTCTCAATATTTTTAACAACATTTATTCATCAATAATATAACTTGCAATATTAACAACTAGATCATTCCCAGGAAAGAGGGGGCTTTCCAATAAGGATTTCTCCCTATTGACGCGCAATTAGGTGACCAAACCCCTTTCCTCGACAGAACTTTCTAGACATTGTCAATAATGCAAATAATAATATGAATAACTTGTCATCTCAATTATTGATTTAATAATATAAAATATTATAACAATAATTGAATCAAATAATGTGAGATACTATGCAGCAATTACTATAGCAATAATTGAATTAAATTGAGTGACTTATCACATAAGCATCAATAATCAATGTCGTGTGCTACTATGCAACCACGCGTATTACTGTACTTTTATCACCGGGTATTTCAATAGTTAACGGTAAAACTTTTGCCATTATTTTTATAAAAAGATATTTCTGTTGTTTTCTAACTCTAACAATAATTCCGTTGTGGGTTCCACCAATGATTGTGCCGTTATACGAATATTCCTTGTTAAAACGAATATTCCCCGACCAATCGAAATTATTTAACAACCTGCTTACTTTGCAAAATTTATAAATATTACCCACAACTATAACATTATATCAAAAGCACACCATAAAATTCAAAAATATATTTCGAGAAAAATTAATCTTTATTCATGAAAATTGGGGTCTTACAGTAAGGATAGCTACAAGAAAGTCAACTATAAAAATGCCCTATAGAAGATTTATAACTATTATGGTGAAAAAGAGATTCAAGAAGTAAATAGAAAATGAAGAAGGGGAAATCCTAAACTACAACAAAAGGATCACTCGTAGATTGTTTGAAGACTAGAAGAATAAATAGGGAAGGCAAAGAATGAGAGGAAATATGAAGGTGGAAATAAGGACATGTCAAGGTCCTTAAAAGCCAAAGAAAAAAGAGAAGAAGTAGAGGAAATTGCAGAAGATGAATCTGAAAGGTTTGATTCAGATCAGGACCAAAGAGCTCTAATTCCTATTGTTGACCAACCCTTGAGTAAGAAGAAAAAGGTTGAAGATAAGAAAATCATCAAGAAAAAGGTTGAACAAAAGAAGTCAGAGAAGAAGAAGATCCAGAGAACAAGAAAATATGAAGAAGATGGTGACAAGGAACAGAAGTCCTCTAAAGCAAAATGAAAGAGGAAAATGGAGAAAGTCGTAGAAGACGAAATACAAGAATCTAATGAATATCCAAATAAAAAACTTTTTATCATTTTTATTGATCAATCTTTAAAGAAGAAGATAGTTAAGAATAAGTTCGAGAAGAAGAAGGATGAGAACAAAAAGACAACTTCTAAGATGCCTAAGAAAATTTTATCCCATTATGATGAACAACATGTAAAGAAGAAAAAGGTGGAAGAAAAGAATATAAATACATCTATCTCCAAGACCATCCCAAGGAGAATGAGCATGAGAATACGTCAACAGTGGAAAGGCCCTGTTAGCTCTGGGCCTCCAATAATCATAGAAATTAACGATGATGAATATGATGAAGATGGTAGAGAATAACCTGAATTCATGAGAGACATGAAATGAAAAAATATAGTTTCTTTATCTGAAGATGATGAATCAGCTATGAGGGACTCTAAAATTGGATCAGATAATGACGAAGATAGTATGATAGAAAAAGATGATATGATTATGTCAGAACAAGAAACATAAATGACGAATAAGGTTTCTACACCAGAACAACAGACTGATGATGAATTTTCTATGAAGGAAATCTCTCCTAAGCCTCAAGACAATGATAAAGAATTGACTGAGATGACCTCTATGTATGAGCCAAGATCAGAAGAGGATGAGATAATTTTTATAACCCTAAAGCTTGAAGATTAAGAAGTTGTGAAGGATGTTACATCTAAGCCTAGTAATGTTGGTGATTTAGCAGAGAATGCTTATACGCTGGAAGCACATGAGATTGAGGATGAAAAAGTTGTCTTAGCGAAAGAGCCAGAACAAATTGAAGACAGTGAGGAAGATAGGGCTATAAGAGCTCATTTACTTGAGCATGAAGAAAATGATAACAACCAAGCTGTGATGGTTGATGAGCCAGAACCCCAACAAAGTGGTGAAGATCAAACTATAGAAGTCTTAAGTTCCAGATCAAAGGAATCAAACAAAAGAAAAAGTTCAAGAAGAGGTACAAAGAAGGAATAGAAGGAAGAAAACAAAATTCACAAAGAGAACAAGAAAAAAATCAAAGTAGAAAAGAATAAAAGAAAGAAAGAAGTTTGAGGAAAGAAGGAAAGGAGGAAAAAAAGAAGAGGAAAGTGGAAAAGAAGAAAAAGAGAAAGATGCAAACCAAGAGAAGAAAAATCTTCATGAGAAAATCAACCAGAACATCCAAAACTTTAGAGATGGATAGAAGCACCACTCTCTACGATTATGAAAGTGTGCAGTTGCTAAACTTTATACCCATGTTACCATTGTTGAAGGCTATGTGCCTGAATGATCAAAGTTCCATAATGTGGAGTTACTCTACATTTCCCAATCTAAATCTTGTTGCCCTAAATTTTCTAAGGGTTCTTTCATTTGCTACTTTGTTAATCTATAATGAACCTTTCTATCCAACGTACCGTAGTTTTTCTTCTGATAGTCCCAACTCTCTGTTCATAGAGTCTCAACACTCTACGAATAATGATCAAAGCACCATTTTTCTAGTTGTAGAGCCCCAACACTCTACTGAGCGTGAAAATTTGCCCGACCCTTTGATTATAATGTCTCATAACATTACGATTGATGATCAAAATACTTTTTCCAGTACACAAACTCTAGTACCCATTTCCTTTCCATTTCCCAAAAAAAAATCAAAACTCTACTCCATCCAACTTTTTAGATATCCCTTCTTCATCCCAAAGTCATGTTCTGGATAGATCCAACCATCCTGATCAACAAATCTAGGAGGACTCCCATAATCAGCATGAAATAATCTTTGTGACTGTGGCTAGTGCCTCCAAAAATTACCCAATTAGGTCCATATTCCATAACAAGATAAGGACTGATGGATGACATCAGACTTAGGGGAAGTAGTAAGAAGATGAAGAAAATGAAGAATTAAAATGCAAGGAGACCTATCAGGAAGCAAGATGCTTGAAGCAAAGGAGTAAGTAAGTATAAGTAAGTGAAAGTTTATCTTTGACAAGGGTATATTATGTAAGAATTATTGTTTAATCAACAGACTCATCATTTTTCACTAGTAGTACAGTGCCTTACTATATTTTAAGACTTAATTTAATTTTTCTGCAAATGCACTGGATACTAAGAACTTATTAATTTTGTCATCATCAAATAGGGGGAGATTGTTGAAGTCTTTTTGATTTAATGATGACTACTGTGATTGAATAAATGAATATGTGATTAAGGACTTATATGCTTATGTGCGTATGTGTGATTATGTATTTATATATTGTTACATGTTTATGTGTTTATGTGAATATGTGATTAAGGACTTATATGTTATATGTTTCTGTGAATATGTGATTAAGGACTTATATGATATGTGAATATATGAGTATGTGATGATAGATGTGACTTGTTGGAAAATGTATGTGATATGTTTGATGAACACAATTTATTTATGTAACTAGATGCTGATATTGAAAATTACATGCATATTGTTGTTGAATGTAGTTTGATGATAATTGATCATATTAAAGTGTATTTATTTCTAAGCTTTGTAAAGTCCTTATAAAAAGATATATATATGTAAGGACTTCGTATAAAAAGATCAAGATTGTTAGGTTAATCTTATCGTAGAGTTACTCTTGCATGCTTGTAGCAATTATTAACAGAGTAATCTACGTCTTCATAAAACTTATGATTAATGTAAATTTGTAGAAGTAAGTTTTGAAACATCCTTAATGATTATATGGTGTACATGGACTTAGAATTAGAATGATCAAACTTCTTAGGTTGATATTGTGATGCCCTCAAATTCAGACACACATATCATAAATTTGGTGTTTCACGATCTAACTCTAATAACATACTAAAATCTAACACAACAAAATAATGGAATAATTTACATTGACATAATATAAATATTCTCGTCCCAAGGTCTCGTAACCGTTACTAAGACATTACATAATAAAATCCATAACATAGCTTAATACATAAACTATAATTAAATCTTATTACAACTTTATAATAAATTTCTAGCATAGAGGACTAAAGCTAATCCATAGCTTTGCCCTTTCCATTATATTTACCTGAGGGTTCACCACGTTCTGCCTTAAATAAGGAAGCAAGAATGAGCAACAAATTTTCTCAGCAAGTATATAATAATAAGGGTGAACAGACATGATATAAAGTTAATAATCTCAAAGGTATAATAATCAAAGATAGTTCAAGGGTTAAGGAATAATATTCTAAACAAGGAAATATTAATAGCTTCAAAACTGTCCTTTGAATTTTAAACAATGAGTCATTATAGACCGGAAGATTTCAAGAGAATTCAAATGTTTCAACACTGAGTAGTCACTATGGACAGAGAACTCCTACTAGAATCAACAGTATTAAACTGATAATCTAATAAAAACAAGTATAATAGATAATCATCCCAAAATACCCTACGTTATTCATAACATTTAAACATGTTGTTTGTACGCACTTCGGTTCCCCGATAATATATAATTTCCCCTTCAATGAGGGTTGTTCATCTTAGTAGATTTATAAGAGTCCACACCAAGACAATCAGTTTGGATAGCTTTCTAACACATGATATTAGTCTAGCCGAGTTAAATGGCTTAGACAACTTTTACAATACATTTTAGAACAATAAGTTTAATTCTCGCAATATGAATCAAGATATAGAATTAATTTCCGAATATGAATAATGATTCATACGAATATTAAAACTTACTCAATATGAATATAGTTGGCATAACAACGATTCGAAGTTTGCACAATATGAAATAAGGTTTAGATATTTGCATTCAATATAAAAATGCAGTTAGGGAACTTGCCTTTAGCGTAGTTTACAAATCTTAAAGCTTAACCTCACTGCAAAGTCTAATAGTATCCTATTTATGTATGTATATATACACATTAGTTATACAAGCTCAATTCATAAACCGACGATTTTACACATACTCCATTACATACCTTAAGAACATACATTAATTTCTATCTTAGTTACATAATTAGACTATATGTTACTACAATAATCAAACTACATCGTTTTGTAATCATCATTGACTTAACTTTTGAAAACATGTATCAAATCTTGGTTTCCTATAGTCAACATATGCTTTAACACTTAAAACAATCGTTTAGTCATGTATTAGTGTTTAGGACATTAATATAAACATGCATCAAGTTTGAGATTACAAATAAAGCAGTCAGATGGTAATGCCCTGTGGCACGGCTGATAAGTAAATTTTATACCTACTTATCCGGCATCTATTACTTGAATTATTTGCTTAATCTCGTGTTTTTTAGTTACTTTTCATGCATTTTGTGTTTATTTTGTAGGTTATATGTTTGGGAGCGGTGTGAGCGACTATTGGTAAGGAAAAGCAAGGAAAATGCAAAGAAAAACAATCTGAATATTGTTTGTGCTTTCATGTTAATTTCATGTTCTTGGCTTGGAACTTGGCCTATATTGAAGAGCTTCTCCTTAGCTTTCTGGAACATCTTGAATCATTCCAATCGGAGTTCGGATGAAAGAGTTATGACATTTCTACCAACGGACGTCGTTGAACTTCATTGTTTTGGGTGGCCATTTGCATAGCAGTCACTTCCACTCCAATTTCAACCTTCATCCATTCGTTATTTCTCAAAACTCAAAGAATTAAAGTGGTAGATCTCGTCGATAGCTTCGATTTGATAGGTCGCGGGCCCCGTAACTCCTCCCGGTTAAAAGTTATGGTAGTTTTAGTAGAGGAGGTTCTAGAAGGAAAAGTGATTGGCAGAATACCCCCAAGCCGGGGCTGCACCTTTTGTGCCTTAGGATCCAGCCGGGGCTTGCCTATGCGCAGAATGAGTAGTTTTTGTCCGAATTTGAGTTCAAAAAGGAATTTTTCGAGTTGTTTGATTCAAGGACTTCCAAGAGGACCTAAAGACATATAAAGAGGCTTATAAAAGGAGGAGATTGACAAGGATTAGAGGATGTTTTTGGGAGAATTCCATTAGATTAGATTAGAGTAAATTAGATCAAAACCCTAGTTCTAATGATTTTTGGAGATTGAAGCAACTTGGAGACCATTGAAGATTCAAAGTAGGAGCAAGAAGGGAGCGTGAAATCTACTGATAATAGATTATATCTTCTCATCTTCTTCTATCTTTGTCGTTTAATGATTATTCAATTGTGGATTCTTAGTTTTAATTCATGAACTAATTCTTTGTTTGAGATTACAATGGATCTTATTGTGTAGTTTATTTTAATATGCTTCATTATCAATTATTATGTTCTATTGTGAGGATTGTCTATTGTGATTTGGACTTAATTGTTTAATTGATTGGCCATCAATTACCGTGATAATCTATATGAACTCGAGAGATGAAGTATTGATTTAGATCTAATCATGATAGCATGTGTTCAGGATTTTATGAATAGCTTAAACTTGATGAGTTTTAAGGTAGAGATATGCTTGACATCGCATGTAATCGGATAGAGAACTTATTCTTAAACCTTCTTCAATTATAATTCACATAGAGATATAGTGGGTTAGTTGATTAAGGTGTTTAACGGATTTCTATCTTAATTGTGGATTGAAGTTAATACGGTATTAGTGCATCGAGAGCTGGTTAATACTACTTTAGTGTTCTTGATTAACAATTCGGGATAGAGAATAATTGATGAGAAGTGTTAACTTAAATGAAGCCTTAAGTGAAGTTGTGATCTTAAATCTCCGTTATCTTAATTTAATTATTGGAATTTAATAGTAGTTTAATTTATATAATTTGAAATTCATTTGTTTAAATAAGATTGAGTTGGTTACGGGTTTGTACTTGGTGATTTTTATTAAATAATTCTCTGTGGGAACGATACTCAACTTATCACTTTATTACTTGTTGACCACGTATACTTGCGTGTTGTGAGTATATAGATTTTACCCAACAAGTTTTTGGTGCCGTTGCCGGGGAATTAGTTTAATATCTCTTTGCCAATATTAATTTCAATCAAATTAGTCTTAATTTAAACATTTTTATTTTTATTTTTAATTCTCTTCCTATATTTCTCTCTTTTCAGGTACCATGGATGACTTTGTGTATCAATGGCCATACACGAACATGACTTAACCAAAAGAAATGGAGATTGACAGACTCACGACACTCTCCGAAATGTCAGCACAAATTGAAGAACTTTCGAGGGAGTTGGACGTTATCGCAGCCCAACAGAGTCGAAGGATGGCAGTTATGTGTGGTTATTGTGCTGGAAACCATCCGAGTCATCAATGCACCATCAATCTTGGGTCGGTACAGTATGGTGGTAATGACTTCAATCAGTATGCATATGATAATTACCATCAAGTTTGGGGGTATCACCCGGATTCATCATGGAGCTACAATTATGAAGACCAATACTTCGCTCCAAATTCAACATACACACCAGAATTTTCATGTCCACCTCCATTACCACAAGAAGAAAAGCCAAATCTGAGGGATGTAATGTTGAAGTGCATAGCAAACATAGAGGAGATGAGTATTAGCCAAGAGTTGTCAACCCAAAATTTTAATAATTGGATGGAATAACGTGTCACAACCTTAACCAATGGTCATCAGTACATGGCTTCCGAGACTGAAACAGAAGATTCAAGGTTAGAGGAATTATTTTCCAAGTTCGTCGCATCAACTGAGGAGAGAATGAAGAATCTAAAGCGGTCAACTCAGAATCAAGAGATATCAATTCAAAATCTGCAGAATAAGATAGATCAAATGACCAAAGCCGTAAGCAACCTTCCTCCAAACACTTGGCTTTATGACATGGATGACGAAATTGACGGAGAACCCAAACTAAATCTACAACTGGATGAGCTTCGAGATGTTGAAAAAGAGGAGACAAGTGGGGATAATGACAACATGGTCGGTGAAGAGCTAACTATGAATATTAACGAGGATGAGCCGATGTTATTAATGCCTCAAGTGCCTTCCCCGCCAAAGTTCAAGAATTCGGTTAGATTTGCAAAACATTGTCTGCTAGGTAGTCATGTCGTCGGCGAAGCTCTTTATGACATAAAAGGGAATACAATTTTGAATCCATGGTGGGACAAGAAAGAGAAGATAGATGAAGAGCCCATTGTGTGTGACAAGCTTCCATGCCCCAAAGTGATCACATAAACAATGGAGAAAACACCTAGATGTTGGACGTTCTTGAATGTATTCTTATCTAAAGAAAGCATGCTAGGTGACTTTAATACAATGGCTATCACAAATGGGAACCTACCAAAAGCTATATTATTTCCGATGGATGGAGGGTTCCTCAACTTTGGAAGAGGAATTGGATAGCATTGACCAGACAAAAGTCAATGAAAGACTATAAATAAATCAAGCTGTTGAATCGAGAGGCAACCTAGGAATTTTTATATTTATATGCTTTCGTAGTTTATTTAATAGATAGGAATCACGCTATATCAAAAAGTGCTATTCTAATCCATGTTGTCTCTCTTCATTGCAGGAATTGGAGGTTCAATGGATAGGAAAATGATGATCGTCATATCCATCGCCACCATCACTTCACGCTTAGGCGATTACATGTGGAAGTTCTCTTATACTTACATATATTCTTCAATGAGGACATTGTAATTGCTAAGATTGGGGAGTTTAGTTTAGTTCTTTATTGCATGTTTAGTTTCATGTTTATGTTATGTTATTTTGCATATGTTGTTAATTTAGTTTAGGTTCATTATGTTTGCATTCATGTACTACAACTGCATAAGTAGTTGCATAATAGTATAGTTTGAATAGCATTATATTCAGTTTTTTTTTGTTAAAAAAAATAAAAAATTCAAAAATTTAAAAATTTAAAAACAATAGTTAGTTACTATGTTCATCTTACATGAGTCCAGCTGTTTGATATTTACAGTTTGTTTTGGCGAATGATGAGAATGGGATTGAGTAGGCAAGTATAGTACTGACTATTAGAGCTTTGATGTGATTTCTTGTTAGGAATTGAGTCTTTTTCTGTTTGAAACTGGTATAATAAGAATAGCACAATAAAAACAACTTGTTGATTGATTGAGTTTAAATTGATACATAATGGGATTCTAAAGGATAATGCTAGTTTGAATTAAAGAATGACAAGAATAAGTAGTGATGACTACAGTTAGACAAGAACCTAAGTTTGGGAGAATATTTGGGGTATATAAACTATATTGTAAAAAAAAAGCAAAAGAAAAAAAAGTATGAATAAACACCGTAGTGTGCTTGTCTAGTTTTGTGGCCTTAGTTACTTGAGTAAGTAAGCCCCAGGGGATTGTCTTTACACCTAGCGCCCTAAGGTCTTAATGGTCTAGGATTCGTTGGTCGAAAGCTTGTTAAGGTAGCATTGAAAAGCCTAAGGGAATAAGACATTGCATAGATATGTGTATAAAAAAAATACAAAATAAAAAAAATGAAACGGGAAAAGAGAAAAAAGCCCCCGTGATGAAAAATAAAGCATAACTATCCCGTGTTAACCCTCGATATTGGTAATTGTTTGATTTTATTGGTAATTTTTTGAATTTCTTGAGTTTACATTGTATGATGCCTTCGAAGAGGCTTGTTATATGTTAAATTTGATTTTATATCAGTTAACATTGTTGTGGAGCACACACGCACTATACCAGTAATAACAATTTAAGACTTGATGATTGACTAGGAAATTGTTGATTGGTTTTGATATGAAGTATTATCGTGTTTGCTTGATTGCTCTAAGGCCGAGTGAATAGATTTGTGTTTATCAATACTACTGGATTCATAAGCATGTAGATTAGTTGCATTCCATTCCATTGCATTGCATTGTATTTTTGTTTTGTTTTTGCTTGAGGACAAGCAAAGGTTTAAGTTTGGGGGTATTTGATAAGTCGGTTTTATACCTACTTATCCGGCATCTATTACTTGAATTATTTGCTTAATCTCATGTTTCTTAGTTACTTTTTCATGCATTTTATGTTTATTTTGTAGGTTATATGTTTGGGAACGGTGTGAGCGACTATTGGTAAGGAAAAGTAAGGAAAATGCAAAGAAAAATAATCCGGATATTGTTTGTGCTTTCAGGTTCATTTCATGTTCTTGGCTTGGAACTTGGACTATATTGAAGAGCTTCTCCTTAGCTTTCTGGAACAACTTGAATCATTCCAATCGGAGTTCGGATGAAAGAGTTATGACATTTTTACCAACGGACGTCGTTGAACTTCATTGTTTTGGGTGGCCATTTGCATAGCAGTCACTTCCAGTTCAATTTCGACCTTCATCCGTTCGTTATTTCTCAAAACTCAAAGAATGAAAGTTGTAGATCTCGTCGATAGCTTCGATTTGATAGGTCGTGGGCCCCCATAACTCCTTCCGGTTTAAAAGTTATGGTAGTTTTAACAGAGGAGGTTCTAGTAGGAAAAGTGATTGACAGAATACCCCCAAGCCGGGGCTGGACCTTTTGTGCCTTAAGATCTAGCCGGGGCTGGGGGTCTAGGCGGAATAGCAGGCCACTAGCAAGCCGGGGCTGAATTTTTTCAAGGGAAAAGGCAAGTCGGGGCTTGTCTATGCGCAGAATGAGTAGTTTTTGTCCGAATTTGAGTCCAAAAAGGATTGTTTCGAGTTGTTTGATTCAAGGACTTCCAAGAGGACTTAAAGACATATAAAGAGGCTTATAAAAGGAGGAGATTGACAAGGATTAGAGGAAGTTTTTGGGAGAATTCCATTAGATTAGATTAGAGTAAATTAGATCAAAACCCTAGTTCTAATGAGTTTTGGATATTGAAGCAACTTGGAGACCATTGAAGATTCAAAGTAGGAGCAAGAAGGGAGCGTCAAATCTACTGACAATAGATTATATCTTCTCATCTTCTTCTATCTTTGTTGTTTAATTATTATTCAATTGTGGATTCTTAGTTTTAATTCATGAACTAATTCTTTGTTTGAGATTACAATGGATCTTATTGTGTAATTTATTTTAATATGCTTCGTTATCAATTATTATGTTCTATTATGAGGATTGTCTATTGTGATTTGGACTTAATTGTTTAATTGATTGGCCATCAATTACCGTGATAATCTATATGAACTCGAGAGATAAAGTATTGATTTAGATCTAATCATGATAGCATGTGTTCAGGATTTTGTGAATAGCTTAAACTTGATGAGTGTTAAGGTAGAGATATGCTTGACATCGCATGTAATCGGATAGAGAACTTATTCTTAAACCTTCTTCAATTGTAATTCACATAGAGATATAGTGGGTAAGTTGATTAAGGTGTTTAACAGATTTCTATCTTAATTGTGGATTGACGTTAATACGGTATTAGTGTATCAAGAGCTGGTTAATACTACTTTAGTGTTCTTGATTAACAATTCGGGATAGAGAATAATTGATGAGAAGTGTGTTAACTTAAATGAAGCAATAAGTGAAGTTGTGATCTTAAATCTCCGTTATCTTAATTTAATTAGTGGAATTTAATAGTAGTTTAATTTATATAATTTGAAATTCATTTGTTTAAATAAGATTGAGTTGGTTACGGGTTTGTACTTGGTGATTTTTATTAAATAATTCTCTGTGGGAACGATACTCAACTTATCACTTTATTACTTGTTGACCACGTATACTTGTGTGTTGTGGGTATATAGATTTTACCCAACAACGGCCGCGCTGGAACATAATTAGGGAATGACGCGGCCGCGCTGCTCCCTGTTACATCTAGAACTGAGTTTTCTGCAACACAAATTAATGCCTACCATACAGGGATATTAGCATACATCATATACACATATAATAGATTTTGAACTAGGTTTGATTCTCTTTTTACCTACTTGAAGCTTTCTTTCAAATTATAAAGTTTTATTTCAAAATCTTTAGTTAATCAAGGCCCAAAGAGCTATTTCATGAAGGATCAATGATGGAAGTTTTTTAAACCCTATATTATTATCAATAAACCCTTAATATGCATGCTCATATATAAACAACTCATTTACATCTAGGTTGAATAGTTTAACACTTGAAATCTCATTTTACAACATGTTTGAAAGTATAAATCATGCTTCATTAGATGGTGAACTTACTCGTTATGTCTAGAGGTATATAATGTCCTAGTATACATGCTTGAATGGTCAGAATTCAATTCACACAAGATTCAAGAATATTAGTTTTCAAAACTTCAAGTTTCCTTTTAGAAAATCATAAAAACCAAGCTAACAAAACTCATTATACATAAAGCAAGCTTATGCCTTATGTTAGACTCATTTACATACATATCTAGGTTATTTACACATGCTCGCAAGGTCAGAATACAAGTAAGGTCGTTTGTAACAAGGTTTATTTTCCAAATTTATAAGTTTTCTTGAAAAACTCAAACTAAAACAAACTAAAATGAGTGACTACAAGTAAGGCAACCTATGTTAGCATGTCAGGGACATTTGTAACTAGAATCAAGTCAAACCAACATGCCCAACATAATAGAAAGCAACAAAATTAGATTTCATGACTTATAGGCGGCATGATCGCGCTGTGTTTGTACTGGGAAGTGGCGCGGTACACGCACAGACCATCCCCTGTTTCAGTTAAACTAAAAAACTCAACTTGTATACACACAATGTAGCATGCTCTAAACAACCATAATGACTTCATACAACTCAGATAGCATGTTGGCATCAATTCCTTGATCAATTAACAAGTAGTTTCACAAAATTTTAAGAATTTGTAAAACTTTAACTCAAGAACATAGTTAATGGAAAGTTACCTCTTGAAGCTTGTAATTTCTAAAATGGCTCCAAAACTTCTGATTGCTTTCTAACTTCCGAACTCAGTACTCTCAAATTTTAGCTTAACAACCAATCTAGCAAAAAGTGAATTTGAGAAGAGGGCTTCCAATTTATAGAGAATCCAAAACCCATAAAAAAACCATTGCCCTAAAGTTTAAACCAAATGAAGAAGTAGAAAGATGATAGGCAATGAAGAGTTGGTGTAATAGTTTCGTTGTTAATGTTAAAATCACTCCCCCTTCATCATTTTATTTCTGTGAGAATTTGGGTAAAGTAGGAGCATAAGCTTTTAACAAAACACATGAATGAGTGAAATGAGACACAAAATGGGACAACTCTCTCCTACTCTCAGCATTAGCAAAGTGGCTATCAATAATACTAAGGTCAAGTCCCTTTTAGGCTTATAAAGTGCAATTTAAATGATTTAATGTTATTACCTTGTGATAAGTTAGGATTACATATACACATAATCATATAATCAATGTACATTAGGTTAACACAAATAATATTTAAATCGAGTTAGAATATAATTTAGTTGGGTACTAATAACCCTTTATTTTCATAAAGTTTTATTATTTCAATTACACATAATTATTGAAATAAATATTTAATAATAAATATTTATTTATTTTTTCCCATATATTTAAATATACATTTAATTATTTCTCATACATCGTGATGTCACATAAGCTACTTTATATACTTTAGTAGGATTATAAAATTCAACTCACTTTTTTATTATATAGTTTTATATAATATTTATTCCTTTTAATGTCACACCTTATTTTATATATAATGAATGAAAAAAACTTTATTATAAAAACTACATTACATGTCATTACACCTAGTAAATAATTAATAATAATAGAATTTAGTGTATCACATCATTTAATTATTTACCCATTAATTTAATATACTAACTAACTCCATCATTAAATCATTTCTTCATTAATTTAATTAAATCATCACTTAGTCTACCATCATGCCACACAAGGCATTCACATATGCTTAAATAAGCTTCATTATTAAAATCTCCATATCTCTCAAGTATCATATACTCACTTGAATTATCCCATCTTATGCCATAAAAATATTTATACTTGAATAAATATTCAAACATTTATTACTCTCAATATTAATATTATTTATAAAATTCATGGGTATTACATCCTACCCCTTATAAAAATTTTATCCTCGAAATTGGTACAAGATTACACAAATAAATGAAGATAATCCCTTCTCATCTTATCTTCTAATTCCCACGTAGCCTCCTCGGCATCGTGGCTTCACCAAACTACTTTTACAGAAGATATAACTTTATTTCTTAGCATTTGCTCTTTCCTACCTAATATCTGGACAGGAATTTCTTCATATGTCAGATTCTTTTCTACTTGAATGGGCTCATAGGATATCACGTGTTTATAGTCATGCTTATATGGACATAACACAGAAATGTGAAACACGTTGTGGATGTGTTCCAGCTTAGGCAGTAAAGCTACCTTGTACGCCACATCACCCACTCGCTTCAATACTTCGAACGGTCCTATGAACCTCAGACTTAATTTTCCTTTCTTGCCGAATCTGATCTTTCCCTTCCAGGGAGACCCTTTTAAAAACACAAACATACCGACTTCAAAATCATAGCTTTGACGATGCAAATCTGCGTGTTTCTTCCGGTGATATTGAGCTACTACTAATCTGGCTCTTATTGTTGTCACCACATCGGCCGTTTGTTGAACTAGCTCCGGCCCCAAAAGTTATCGTTCTCCAACCTCATCCCAACACAACGGTGTTTTGCACTTTCTTCCATATAGGACTTCATACGGTGGCATACCGATACTCGAACGATAACTATTATTGTAACCGAACTCTACTAAGGGTAAGTGGTTGTCCCAGTTCCCTTTGAAATCCATCACGTAAGCTATAAGCATATCCTCTAACATTTGTATTTTTCGGTCACTCTGCCCATTTGTTTGAGGGTGATACGCAGTACTCAACCTCAATTGTGTTCCCATTCTCTCTTGTAAGCTCTTCTAGAAATTTGACATGAAGCGTGAGTCTCGATCGGAGAAAATTAAAACTGGCACTCTATGTCACGAAACGATTTCCTTTACATACAAATTTTCTAACTGATTTAATTTGAATCGGATCTTGATTGGTAGAAAATGAGCTATCTTCGTTAGTTAATCCAAGATAACCTAAATGGCATCAAAACCCTTATGTGTTATCGAAAGTCCCACCACGAAGTCCATCGTAATGTGCTCTCATTTCCATTCTAGTATTTCCAGTGATTGAAGCAAACCACTTGGCCTCTGGTGCTCTGCTTTGACTCGTTAACAGGTAAGACATCTACTGACATATTCTACAACCTCTCGTTTTAAATTGGGCCACCAAAAGTGTTGTTAAAGATCTTGGTACATTTTTGTGCCTCCTAGATGAACAGAATATATCGTGTTATGTGCCTCCCGCTGAATCTCCTCTCTTAACTCAGTTATGGCTAGCACACACATTAAAATTTTGAATCTTAATATATCATCCTTATCCATTCAAAATCTTTCCTCCTCATTTTTTGATATCCTCTTCTTTATCTTCTCGCACTCTTCGTCTTTCTCTTGGGATTCCTTTATTCTATCTAATAATGTCGTACAAACTTCCATTATGAACAAATTTCCCTCGGTTCCTTTACTTATATTCCCAAACTCTCTATTTCTCTTATTAGCTCTTCCTGTGATGTCAGCATGAACAATTTCTCTCATCCCTTTCTAGTCAACGTGTCGGCTACTATGTTTGCTTTCCCTGGGGGATAAAGAATTTCGCAGTCTTAATCTTTTATTAATTCCAACCACCTCCTCTGTCATATGTTTAACTCCTTCTATGTGCAGATATATTTTAAACTCTTGTGATCCTTATATATCTCACATTTTTCTCTATATAAATAGTGCCTCCAAATCTTCAATGCAAAAACTACTACCGCTAACTCCAAGTCATGGGTAGGGTATCTTTTCTCGTAGTCCTTTAACTGTCGTGACGTGTATGCAATGAACTTGTTATATTGCATTAACACATAACCAAGTCCTATGTGCGATGCATCACTAAACACCACAAAACCTCCAGTATCATCTGGTAAAGATAACACAGGCGCTTCACTCAACCTCTTCTTTAACTCTTGGAAACTCTTGTCTCACTTTTTCGTCCATACGAACATTACTGTTGTTCTCATTAGATTGGTCAACAAGGTTGCTATCTTAGAAAATTTTAAATGAATCTTCGATAATACCCGGCTAACCCTAGAAAACTTCTCACCTTCGTTAGCATCTTTGGTTGTTCCCAATTATTCACCGCCTCTACCTTTGCAGGATCCACTAAAATCCCATTCCTATCTATCACGTGTCCTAAAAATTGAACCTTGTCCATCCAAAATTTACACTTGAAATATTTTGCGTACATTTTCTCCCTTCTCAGCACTTCCAATACCATCTTCAGATGTTCGGCGTGTTCTTCCTTAGTCTTTGAATAAATTAAGATGTCATCAATGAAAACCACCACAAACTTATCCAAATATTATTTGAAAACTCGGTTCATTATATCCATAAATGTTGTTGGGGCATTAGTCAAACTGAATGACATACCAAAAACTCATAGTGTTCATATCGAGTTTGGAATGCTGTCTTTGGTAAGTCTTCTTCTCATACTTTCAACTGATGATAACCCGTTCATAGATCTATCTTTGAGAAACACTTCGCTCCCTTCAATTGATTGAAAAGGTCATCTATCCTTGGTAATGGATATCTATTCTTAATTGTTACTCGGTTCAACTCTCGATAGTCAATACAGAGTCTCAGTAATCCATCCTTCTTTTTGACAAATAATATCAGTGTTCCCATGGAGACACACTCAGTCGAATATAACCCTTATCTAGTAATTCTTGTAGTTATATCATCAATTCCTTCATTTCTACCTGTGTCATACGATATGGTGCTTTCAAAATTGGTGCAGTTCCCAATACTAAGTCTATCACGAATTCGATTTCTCTATCTAGCGGAAGGCCAGGTAGATCATCTGGAAACACATCTTAAAAATCACTCATTACTGGTACATCTTTCATTTCTACATTCTTTTTCTGAGTATTTATGATATAGGCTAAATAACCTACGCATCCTTTCCTTAACAATTTCTTGGCATGCATCATCGTAAGGTAACACGATTGCCTAAGCAATAAGCTACCATAAAACATTACCTTAGACCAAATTAAGTCTAAAGGTTCACACTTTTCTTTTGACAATCGATTATTGCAGCATGGCTGGATAACCAATCCATTCGAAATATCTCATTGAATTTTCCCAATTTTATTGGAACCAAATTTACACTTAGTTCGTGACCTCTAATGTTTGCACAATAATTTTGGTAAATGGACTCTACAGGGATTTTCTAAATTTGCAATCTCTATGTTGAAAGGATTTTTTAATCGTTCATAGGACAAGTTTAATCGTTTAGCAAAGCCTTCAGATATAAAGGAGCAGGTAGCACCCAAATCAAATAATACGTAAGCATTTATATTATTGATTGGGATAATAACTGACACCACATCCTTTGCAGCAACGGCGTCCTACATCGTTATGTTGAATGCCCTGGAAGTCGATCGGTTGGGTAGTGCTTGTCCACCAATCATCAACTTGGTGCCTCCTCCTTGGTTGTCGCTTCCTCCGTTGATTCCCTTCTTTTGGCAGTCTTTTATCTGATGCTTTGTCGATCTGCAAGCAAAACATCCCTTGATCTTTGGGCAGTTAGGTGTGCCACTCTTAACCTCAGATATAACAGACATTGCACCCCTTCCAGCACTCCCCTTGGTAGTTCTTCCTACATTTTGAACATGCTTCACTACTTTTCTTAAGGCATCCTTGATAAATCCCCGTATGATTGTTTCTTCTATTGTTATTGTTGTAGTTATTATTGTTGCTATCCCACTTTATCTTTCCCAGATTGCGTCCCCCGCTATTGTTTCCTCCTCAACTCTCTCCTTCACTATTCTTGTTCTTCTTCTCCTTGTTGTATTAGCTCAATGTCTCGCTACCTACGTCAACAATGATTGTCTTCTCCAATAATGTGGCAAACGAGTCAATTTAAAGGACCGATACTTTTTTAAATAACCACGACTTTAGTCCTAATTTAAAACGGCGGACTTTCCTCTCTTCGGTATTCACTTGATGCATGGAAAATCAATCGAGTTCGTTGAATCTTGCCGCGTACTGGGCCACAGTCATCTCCCCTTGCTTCAGTTCCAAAAACTTAACCTCCATCCTATTCTTCATACTTTTTGGAAAGTAATTTTCAAAGAATAACGTTTTGAACCTTTCCCAAGTTATAACTCCTTCCCCCGTTCTCTATTGATTCGCTTCCCGCCAATAATTTGCTTCACATTCACCATGTACATAGAGAATGCATTTTTTTGATCTTCATCCACACGAGGTGAATGCCTTTTCCATCTTTTTAATCCAAGTATGCGCCTCGATAGGATTGGTAGTACCCCTAAACTCTGGAGATTCTACGCTTTTGAAGTCCTTGAAGTTTGTTACCAGAATTACTTGGGGGTTATTACGCACGGGTTAATTATTTCTTCCTTGAAGGGCTTCTCCTAAGAAATCTACTAGTCATTGAATAGGGTCTACTTGTTCACTCTCATTATTAACTGACTCTTCCGGTGCTTCTAGTCTAGATTTGGGCGGAATTTTTCTGAAATATAAATTCATATTATTATCTTATAATATTCTTTAAGTATTTATTCTTTTAATGTAACACTCTCATAGCACATTTTTGAAATAAGAACAGTTATATTCATATGCCATTAATCGTTATATCAAGTGTGATTGACCTATAGCATACTGCTATAAATGTTAACATCTATCCCTTAGTATCACAAAAGGAAGGAAAATATTAACATACTACCCCTCTATCATTTACAAAAGTTTGGGGTTTACATAAACTATCCCCTCTCTCACTCAAAAGATTGGGATTACAACAATAGAACATACATAAATACCAACTACTACTACTAGACTACTAACACATAAACTTCAACCAAACATTCTACACTCCACAGCGCTCTTGTATGCTACTTGTGTTATGTGCGCCACCAAATCCATGCTCATAGTATACCGGGTTTGCCCTTGCTCCGCCAAATAATGGTACACACCATCAACCAACCTCTCCATAGCTGCGCGAAAAGCGTAACCCATCTTGTTTGTCTTTTTCTTCTTGTGTCTCACCTCATCCTCTAAGTTATTAGCCCTATCATTGGCTTCCTCCCACTTCTCCTCGAAGTGAATCCTCTCCATCACTTTCATCTCCAGTTGTGTGCAAAGAGCCTTTTTCTCCGTCCTTTCAGTCAACTCCCACTACTCGGTCTCTTCTAGCTTACCCACTAGTTCCACATTTCTGGATATCGAACAGTGAAAAAGGGTTCCCATCTGTATTCCTGCTTCTTTACGATATGCAATTTCTACCTCCATTTCCTGCATCTCGAGCTTCCTCTTATTGTCTTCCTCTTTCAACTTCTGTATCTTAATCTCTCTCTCTCTCTTGAACCTAGGTCTCTAGCTCCTCAACTCAACACTCTAGCTCTAAGATTTTCTCCTCATACTCCCCTAACATCCGATCCTCGATCGGGGTCTCAGCGGAATCCCCCACGGGCTTATCCTCTATGAGTTCCTCCTCAGGGTCTGGTTTTACTTCTATTGGCTCTTCTTCTGGGTCAGACTCCACATCAATCTGATCCTTGTCATCCTTGACAGGGGCCACTGTCGAAATAGGCTCACCTATCATGGGTTCCTCAGACAAAGACATGTAAATCACGTGGCTCCTCCTCAGTAATCCTACTAGGTCCCCATATCCGTCATCCTACAACCACAAACATAAGACAACAAACAAACAAACTCCATTAGTATCTCATAATAAAAATATACTGTATAGATTAAAGATATATTTCAAAATGCTACTAACACTCTAAGAAAACTCTACATGAGTTTTATCTCTTTCTATTTCTCTAAATTCTTCTAAGGTTATAGTCTAAGGATTCTCGTTCCTAATGTTTATAACCTAATGCTTTGATACTAACATGTGATGCCCCCAAATTCAGACACTTATATCATGAATTTAGAGTTTCACGATCTAACTCTAATAATATAATAATTAGGTCTCGTAATCGTTACTAAGACATTACATAATAAAATCCATAAAATAGCTTAATACATAAACCATAATTAAATCTTATTACAGCTTTATAATAAACTTCTAGCATAGAGGACTAAAGCTAATCCGTAGCTTTGCCCTTTCCTTTATCTTTTCCTGAGGGTTCACCACGTTCTGCCTTAACTTTAAGGTTTAAAGGAAGCAAGAATGAGCAACAAATTTGCTCAGCAAGTATATAATAATAAAGGTGAACAGACATGATATAAAGTTAATAATCTCAAAGGTATAATAATCAAAGATAGCTCAAGGGTTAAGGAATAATGTTGTAAACAAGGAAATATCAATAGCTTCAAAACTGTCCTTTGAATTTTAAATAATGAGTCATTATAGACTATTAGATTTTAAAAGAATTCAAAGCTTTCAACACTGAGTAGTCATTATGGACAGAGAACTCCAACTAGAATCAACAATATTAAACTAATAATCCAATAAAACAAGTATAATAGGTGATTAGCCCAAAATGGGGTTAAATGCTTTCTAAGTCACTATACTTTACGTCAACTTACAAATGGGTCACTGAATTTTTTTTTTACAGTCAAATC
This sequence comes from Panax quinquefolius, assembly GCA_020205615.1. NCBI lineage: Eukaryota > Viridiplantae > Streptophyta > Magnoliopsida > Apiales > Araliaceae > Panax > Panax quinquefolius. The sequence goes on from CM035163.1 coordinate 85,092,421, forward strand.
ATTGAAATACATTTTATTAACAAAACGTTTGCAATTTCGTTAACTATTTTGACTTTATACGGAATTGGACAAATAAGCTACAGACGTGTAAAATAATTTTGATGTGGCACGTATCAGTCCATGTGGCAAACATTACGTGGATATAGAGGGAAATTCTCCCACCAAATTATCAGTGGATGGACCCACATGTGTATTAGGAGTAATTGAATCATCATTTGTCCCAAATTTGTTCTAGATTGTTCAACCGACCCCTAACCCAACCCAACCCAACCCAACCCTTTAAAAGAGATCGATGAATTGAAAAACTCAGAAAAAATGAGTAGCTGTTCAATAGATTAATTTGAAAAGCTAACAAAATTGATTATTTGGTGAATTATGGTGTGATTCACGTTGGTTAAAAGTCAGTTGAAGTTCGACATCAAGTAAAGTGTAAGACCCCAACTTTTTATAAATGAAATTGAACTTCCTCTATTTATTATTTTGAAATAGTAAGGGTTGATTTGATTAATGTGCTTAGTTATGGGTAAAATGCGCAAATATTTTAAATAAGCAAGTGGTTATAAAATATTCATTATTGTCGGGGAATATTCGTTTGGTCGTGGAATATTCTTGTTGTCGGGGAATATTCGTACGATTGCACAGCCTTTTGTGGGCTCCATAACGGAAAGCGATTGGATGAAGAAAATGACAAGTGTGAGTTTTTTATAAATAACGGCAGTAGTTATTACTGCTAATAACACTTGTTGGAATACCCGATGGTTAAAACACGATGTCACGTGGTGTTGCATGAGAGCACACATTATTGTACTAATTATTGATTCTTACATAAGAAGGCACTACTCAATAATTGTTACGGTAATTCTTGCTTCAATATTTTATTTTATTGATTTAATAATTGCTACGTTGATATTTTATATTATCGTTATTTTTATAAATGTCCTTTTACATGATTTTCCCATTATCGCATCAATAATTCATATTATTTGAATAATATTATTAGATAGCATTATTGGTAATGTCTAAGGAAGTTCTATCTAGGAAAGGGGTTTGGTCACCTAATTGCGCGCCAGTAAGGAGAAACTTTTATCGGAAAGCCCCCTCTTTCCTGGGAATGACCTGGTTATCATAATTGTGATTCTGTAATATTATTTATGAATAATTAATTATTAATTTATATGATAATGAAATATTTATTTTATGTGGATATAAATGATGGATAGGGAAATATTTATTTTGTGTGAATATAAATGAAGGAATTAATGCTGAGATGTTTTATAAGTATTTTGTCGGAATGGAGGTATTAAAAATCGTCCGTATGTGGATTTCGGGCATCTTCTGTTTGGAATTTGGAAAAGGTTTCTTCTACAAAGTGGTAGAGAATTGAATTTCCTATGGAATGGACATAAGATTCAAATTTTTCTGATAAAAGGGCTATTTATTATTAATTATTGAAGTTCCGGAATAATTGATTTTTGGAGTTTAAAATATTTATTTTAAGAAAAACATTTTTTGCAATTGGGTGGGCCCCACATGTGTTGTAAATGTGCTGAATTTAGATTTCAAGAGGTGGACGTGAAAAAATTTAATAAATATTATTATTTTATTAAATTTTCTGCTTAGGTGTTCTAAGCATTTTCTTATAAATAGGATGCTTAAGTTAGAATTGAAAATCACACCAGAATCTGAAGTTTTCTATCTCTATATTATCGAACATATTTTTGTGAGTATTTCGATACTTTGAGTGTTGCTATACGGTGCAAGTTTCCTTCAGCGTTATATATGATATTCCAGCCAGAAGTACTATTCTTTTGAGATAAGGGATATTATTTTCTTCGCAAATGATGTTATTCTCTCAATACCATTATACCAAAATATTAGTATGAATTTTATTATGAAATTTTTACCTTTTCGTGTTGGGGTTACTATTCACGTATACAATACTATTCACAAATACGGCACTATTCACCGAAAAATAAAATTTTCTCTTCTTTGTCCCAGATGTCTATTATGGTTACTATCTGTAACGATCGAGAAATTTGTAATTTAATTTAAATATTTATCCCATTTCCTCTTTCCCAGATAACTTCCACCACTGCTACTCCCTCCACGAGTTTCTCCCTTAGCATTCTTGTTCTTCTTCTCCTTGTTGTATTGGCTCAATGCCTCGCTACCTCCCTCACCAATTATCTCCTTCTCCAATAATGTGGCGAATGAGTCAATTTGAAGGACCGACACCTTGTTGAACAACCAAGGTTATAGTCCAAGTTCGAAGCGTCGATCTTTCCTTTCTTCGGTGTCTACTTGATGTGTTGCTAATCGTGCGAGTTCATTGAACTTGGCCACGTACTGCGCCGCCGTTATCTCCCCTTGATTCAGTTCTAGAAACTTTACCTCCATCCTATTCTTCATGCTTTTCGGGAAGTAATTCTCGAAAAACAAGGTCTTAAACCTCTCCCAGGTTATAGTCCCTTCTCCCGCCCTTTGTTGATTTGCTTCCCACCAGTAGTTTGCTTCTCCCCTCATCATATATGTAGCGAACACGGTTTTCTGGTCTTCACCCACACGAGCAATGGCGAAGGCTTTCTCCATTTCCTTGATCCACGTTTGCGCTACGATAGGGTCGGTAGTACCCATGAATTCTGGAGGTCATACGCTCTTAAAGTTCTTGAAGTTTATGACTGGAGCTACTTAGGGAATGGGTGGTACTGGTTCGTTTCTTCCCCTAAAAGCTTTCCCTAACAAATCTACAAGCCTCTGAATCTACAAATCTACTTGTCATCTCTCATCATTAACTGACTCTTCCGGTGTAGTTAATTTACGTCTGGGCGGCATTTTCTGCATCACAAAACTTCCATTTTTATTATCTAATTATATTATTTAAACAATTCTCCATGAAAGAAATAAGATTTCATAACACATAAGATCATTTATATTCATATGCCAAATTGTTACATTACATGATTATCTCTAGCATACTTCTATAAATGACACAACATATCCCCTAATATCACAAAAGATGGGGACATCCATCAACATACTACCCCTCTAAAATAATTCAAAAGTTTGGGGTTTACAACTATCTCACATCTTACACAAAAGACTAAGATTACAACAACAAATTATACATCACATAATAAAATATGATAATTACTAACTTCTAACACCTAGATTTAATCTATCATTCCGCGCTCCACAGCACTCTGGTACTCCGTCTGAGTAATGTGCACCACCATATCTCTGCTTATGGTGTGTCGAGTCTGTCCCTGCTACGCATCCTTTCCTTAACAATTTCTTGGCATGCATCATCGTAAGGTAACACGATTGCCTAAGCGATAAGCTACCATAAAACATTACCTTAGACCAAATTAAGTCTAAAGGTTCACACTTTTCTTTTGACAATCGATTATTGCAGCATAGCTGGATAACCAATCCATTCGAAATATCTCATTGAATTTTCCCAATTTTATTGGAACCAAATTTACACTTAGTTCGTGACCTCTAATGTTTGCACAATAATTTTGGTAAATGGACTCTACAGGGATTTTCTAAATTTGCAATCTCTATGTTGAAAGGATTTTCTAATCGTTCATAGGACAAGTTTAATCGTTTAGCAAAGCCTTCAGATATAAAGGAGCAGGTAGCACCCAAATCAAATAATACGTAAGCATTTATATTATTGATTGGGATAATAACTGACACCACATCCTTTGCGAGAATTGCGTCTGCGTCGTCAATTATGTTGAATGCCCTGGAAGTCGATCGGTTGGGTAGCGCTTGTCCACCAATCATCAGCTTGGTGCCTCCTCCTTGGTTGTCGCTTCCTCCGTTGATTCCCTTCTTTTGGCAGTCTTTTATCTGATGCTTTGTCGATCTGCAAGCAAAACATCCCTTGATCTTTGGGCAGTTAGGTGTGCCCCTCTTGATCTCAGATATAACAGACATTGCACCCCTTCCAGCACTCCCCTTGGTAGTTCTTCCTACATTTCGAACATGCTTCACTACTTTTCTTAAGGCATCCTTGATAAATCCCCGTATGATTGTTTCTTCTATTGTTATTGTTGTTGTTATTATTGTTGCTATCCCACTATATCTTTCCCAGATTGCGTCCCCCGCTATTGTTTCCTCCTCAACTCTCTCCTTCACTATTCTTGTTCTTCTTCTCCTTGTTGTATTAGCTCAATGTCTCGCTACCTACCTCAACAATGATTGTCTTCTCCAATAATGTGGCAAACGAGTCAATTTGAAGGACCGATACTTTTTTAAATAACCACGACTTTAGTCCTAATTTAAAACGGTGGACTTTCCTCTCTTTGGTATTCACTTGATGCATGGAAAATCAATCGAGTTCGTTGAATCTTGCCGCGTACTGGGCCACAGTCATCTCCCCTTGCTTCAGTTCCAAAAACTTAACCTCCATCCTATTCTTCATACTTTTCGGAAAGTAATTTTCAAAGAATAACGTTTTGAACCTTTCCCAAGTTATAACTCCTTCCCCCGCTCTCTATTGATTCGCTTCCCGCCAATAATTTGCTTCACATTCATCATGTACATAGAGAATGCATTTTTTTGATCTTCATCCACACGAGGTGAATGCCTTTTCCATCTTTTTAATCCAAGTATGCGCCTCGATAGGATTGGTAGTACCCCTAAACTCTGGAGATTCTACGCTTTTGAAGTCCTTGAAGTTTGTTACCAGAATTACTTGGGGGTTATTACGCACGGGTTAATTATTTTTTCCTTGAAGGGCTTCTCCTAAGAAATCTACTAGTCATTGAATAGGGTCTACTTGTTCACTCTCATTATTAACTCGACTCTTCCTAAGCTTCTCTAGTCTAGATTTGGTGAATTTTTCTGAAATATAAATTCATATTATTATCTTATAATATTCTTTAAGTATTTATTCTTTTAATGTAACACTCTCATAGCACATTTTTGAAATAAGAACAGTTATATTCATATGCCATTAATCGTTATATCAAGTGTGATTGACCTATAGCATACTGCTATAAATGTTAACATCTATCCCTTAGTATCACAAAAGGAAGGAAAATATTAACATACTACCCCTCTATCATTTACAAAAGTTTGGGGTTTACATAAACTATCCCCTCTCTCACTCAAAAGATTGGGATTACAACAACAGAACATACATAAATACCAACTACTACTACTAGACTACTAACACATAAACTTCAACCAAACATTCTACACTCCACAGCGCTCTTGTATGCTACTTGTGTTATGTGCGCCACCAAATCCATGCTCATAGTATACCGGGTTTGCCCTTGCTCTGCCAAATAATGGTACACACCATCAACCAACCTCTCCATAGTCATGTCATTGCAAGCGTAACCCATCTTGTTCGTCTTTTTCTTCTTGTGTCTCACCTCATCCTCTAAGTTATTAGCCCTATCATTGGCTTCCTCCCACTTCTCCTCGAAGTGAATCCTCTCCATCACTTTCATCTCCAGTTGTGTGCAAAGAGCCTTTTTCTCCGTCCTTTCAGTCAACTCCCTCTACTCGGTCTCTTCTAGCTTACCCACTAGTTCCACATTTCTAGATATCGAACAGTGAAAAAGGGTTCCCATCTGTATTCCTGCTTCTTTACGATATGCAATTTCTACCTCCATTTCCTGCATCTCGAGCTTCCTCTTATTGTCTTCCTCTTTCAACTTCTGTATCTTAATCTCTCTCTCTTGAACCTAGGTCTCTAGCTCCTCAACTCAACACTCTAGCTCTAGGATTTTCTCCTCATACTCCCCTAACATCCGATCCTCGATCGGGGTCTCAGCGGAATCCCCCACGGGCTTATCCTCTATGAGTTCCTCCTCAGGGTCTGGTTTTACTTCTATTGGCTCTTCTTCTGGGTCAGACTCCACATCAATCTGATCCTTGTCATCCTTGACAGGGGCCACTGTCGAAATAGGCTCACCTATCATGGGTTCCTCGTACAGCACATGTAAATCACGTGGCTCCTCCTCAGTAATCCTACTAGGTCCCCATATCCGTCATCCTACAACCACAAACATAAGACAACAAACAAACAAACTCCATTAGTATCTCATAATAAAAATATACTGTATAGATTAAAGATATATTTCAAAATGCTACTAACACTCTAAGAAAACTCTACATGAGTTTTATCTCTTTCTATTTCTCTAAATTCTTCTAAGGTTATAGTCTAAGGATTCTCGTTCCTAAAGTTTATAACCTAATGCTTTGATACTAACATGTGATGCCCCCAAATTCAGACACTTATATCATGAATTTAGAGTTTCACGATCTAACTCTAATAATATAATAATTAGGTCTCGTAACCGTTACCAAGACATTACATAATAAAATCCATAAAATAGCTTAATACATAAACCATAATTAAATCTTATTACAGCTTTATAATAAACTTCTAGCATAGAGGACTAAAGCTAATCTGTAGCTTTGTCCTTTCCCTTATCTTTTCCTAAGGGTTCACCACATTCTGCCTTAACTTTAAGGTTTAAAGGAAGCAAGAATGAGCAACAAATTTGCTCAGCAAGTATATAATAATAAAGGTGAACAGACATGATATAAAGTTAATAATCTCAAAGGTATAATAATCAAAGATAGCTCAAGGGTTAAGGAATAATGTTGTAAACAAGGAAATATCAATATCTTCAAAAATGTCCTTTGAATTTTAAATAATGAGTCATTATAGACTATTAGATTTTAAAAGAATTCAAAGCTTTCAACATTGAGTAGTCATTATGGACAGAGAACTCCAACTAGAATCAACAATATTAAACTAATAATCCAATAAAGCAAGTATAATAGGTGATTAGCTTTCCATGGTCGTGCGCACAACATAGCCCATATGGTTCATCTTCCTCTTCTTATATCTCACCTCGTCCTCCAAATCACTAGCCTTATCATTGGCTTCTTCCCATTTTCCCTCAAAATGGATCCTATCCATCACTTCCATCTCTAACTGAGTTCGGAGAGCTCTCTTCTCAGTCCTCTCGCTTATCACTCTCTACTCCATTTCTTCTAACTTCCCTGCCAGCTCTACATTCCTAGCCACCGCCCTATGAAACAAAGCTCCCTTCTAGATCCCTGCCTCCTTGCGGTGAGCAATCTCCACCTTCAACTCTTGCATCACTAAATTTCTCTGGTGGTCCTCATCCCTTAGTTTCTAGAACTCGGACTCCCTCTCTCTAGCCTCAGCCTCTAACTCCTCCACTCTACATCCCAACTCTAGGATTCGCTCCTCATACTCTCCCAACATCCGATCCTCGAAAGTAGTCTCGTCGGAGTCCTCCATAGGCTCCTCCTCCGGATCAGATTCCTCGGGTAGGGGCTCCATCTCCTCCTCCTCGTCATCATCCTCAACAGGGGCCACTACTGATATGGGCTCAGCTATCGATGGTGCCTCAAATACCACATGTATGTCACGCGGCTCCTCCTCTACTACTCAGCTAGGTCCTCCCATGTCAGTCATCCTACAATCACCAACATAAGACAAGACAAACAACAACTCCATTAGAATGTTAAATAACATAAGTTCATTGTATAGAATGAAGTTGTATTCTATAACACACTAAGTTGCTCTCTATGAAAACTCTATATGAGTTTCATCCCTCTCTATCTTCTAAGTTCTCCTAAGTTATAATCTAAGGACTCTCGCTCCTAAGGTTTATAACTATAACTTTGATACCAACCTGTGGCACCCTAAAATTCAGACGCTCATATCTCGAATTTGGTTCTTCACGCTAAATCTAATATCATACTAAAATCATCAACAACAAAAATAATAGAATAATTTACATTGATATAATATAAATATTTGTGTCCCAAGGTACCATAACCATTACTACAACAATCCAGTGATTAAACTTAAACATAACTTAATCATCCTTAAATACATCATAATAATCATAACAATAATAATAATACTTCTACACTTAAAGGACTAAGTTATTTTGTAGCCTTGCCCTTCCCCTTGTCCTTTCCCAATGTACCGCCTTGCTCTGCCTTAACTATAATGTTTTTAGGGAAGCAAAAATGAGCAACAAGTTTGCCCAGCAAGTAATATAGCAAGAAGAATAAGCAGTTATAACATTTGAATCTTCATGGGTATAACAATAATTGATAGTTCAAGGATATTAAGAAATATCAAGGGTATTCAATAGGTGTCACTATAGACTGATGGATATCAACAAAATTTCAGGATTTATTCATTTCGAGGTTCAATAAGAATGAACACTGAGCAGTCACTAAGGACTAAGAACTCTTACTAGAATTAACGGTATTATCTCGCAATCCAATATAAACGAGTACAACAGTGATCGACTTTAAAGTACCCTACGTTATGCATAACATTTAATCATACTCATGTGCGCACGTCGGTTCCCCGACAATATAAAATTTCCCCTTTTTAAGAGGGTTGTTCATCTCACTAGATTTACAAGAGTCCGCACCAAATCGATTGGTTTGGATAGCTTTCTTAACACATGATTATGGTCTAGCCGAATAAAAGGCTAAGACCATTTTTTATAATGCATTTATGAACGATAAGTCCAATGCTCGTAACAATGTTAAGGCATACAAATGATTTTCGAATAGTAATAGATGTTTTCTTGATATAGGTATAGAAACAATTCGGGTTATACAATATACAATGTAAAGAATTTAGAAACTTGCATTCAATTATGGGAATCAAATGAAGTTAAAGAACTGGCACAAAATCCAAAATTGTGAGAGTTAAGAGACTTGCCTTTTGCGTTGATTACCACTTATAGCGTAAAATCACCTGAATGAACTATGTTATCCTATTTATGTATGTATAGGTATTCATTAGACACACACACTTGATATACATATTTGCATACTTTCATCACATATATCTAAATTCATATAGGCTACACACATTTAAACTCATAAATGCATAACTCACATTGATTTATACCTTTAAAATCTTTAGTACCATATGCTTATCGTTTATTTGTATTTGCAAAATATCCCTTACTTTACGTATTTTTAAGTCGTTTCACATATTAAAGAACCTTTAAGCTAGTTTTGACCCTTTATTAAAGTTACTCATACATTTCCATCTTTCAAAGTTAAAAAAAAGAGTTCATTATATCAACCACTAATCATAGTATTATTTACACCACATAATATTGCCAAACAACTTCTTTCTACACATGCTTTCATAGTTTATAAGATGTCTAACTAGATGTGTGAACATGTTGATTATCTCTATAGGCATAAAGCATCATATCCTATTTGTTCAAAAGTTCACAATACAAGTCATAGAATTTTCAACTCAATTGGTTTTCATATATTAAGATGTCATGTCTAACAATCTATACATGCAAGGTACGTTGAGTCCACATTTCATGTGTATTTACTATACTAACTAACCTATAAACATATGCACACAAGGTTAGATTCAAAAAGGCGTAAGGTTTTATAAACACGGTTTTCATCTTTTAACTTTTCTTTCAAAAGGTTATAATTCAACTAAAACATATTGCAACTTTCATTGATACATGTTTAGGAAGTATGTATGTTCTTGAATTTAAGTGAAGTTAAGACTTCTTGTATCAAATAATTAATACAAAACAAAACAAACAAGGTCACCATCATTTTGCATTTCTCATTCTCAGGCAGGCCTTAACACTATAAAACCCCCCGCCGGGGCAAGCATGGCTCCTACAAACATCTTCCCCCCCCCATTCGGGGCGGGCCTTATATGCAACATGACCCCCGCCAGGGCAGGCATGGCTACTGTCTTATGATCACAGGCATCCCCTGCTTCGAGCTTTCAGAAATTTTCAACCCAACAACCATCAAACAACAATGTAATGATGTACAATTGATATAAACTTGTTATGAAACATCCCTAGCATGCTTCTAACACTTCCAAACGCACAAATAATTAAATTCAAGGATCAATTCAAGATTTTTGTCATTTTCCAAAGTTTAACACATTTAGCGATTCTCTTCATTACGGATTCTTTACTTGACCAATTTACTTCGTTTCACTTTTGTTGATTTCACATTTAACCATATTAACAATGTCTAGCTTCAAGTTACACATTCTAGCACGCTTCAACCATAAACTTTTCAACTCAAAACAAGTATTATTGTACTTTTCTAAGAAATTTGCAAATACTTGAAAGTAAGAACATATAAAGAAATATTACCTTTGGTGGAGTTGAATTGCTACTCTAGCTTCACTTTGTAGATTATATAAGCTCCACCTAATCACACTCACACACACTTGAAGTTTTGACAGAGAATTAGCAAAATGGTTATGAATGTGAAGGGCTCCATTTATAGGAAAGCTTGTGACCAATCTAAGCTTTACTCAATGAATTAAACCATTGGAATGGAGTAGAAGATGATGGTTATGAAGGATTTGGTAGAAGAGTACCATATAGGCCACTCCCCTTCTCATAATTTGCTAGCTTTGTGTTTGGTAAGGAGGGACTAGGCCAATGGACTATTACGTGAAGAAGAAAAGAGTGACACTCAATTTGGGACATTCTAATACTCAGCATTTGATTAGCACACTTAGGTTTATTTTACTCTTTTTTCACAAATGGGCATACATATACCTCCCACACAAAATCATATAACCCATGTTAATTGATTTATTTCAAATAATATTTACCCTGGACTAGGATATAATTTAATTGGGTACACATATTACTTATTATTAATTATTTATTTAATCAAAGTTACTTTGTCTCATAGGTTTAAAATACACATTTAAATACCCCTACACACAACATGGGGTCACATAAGACTCTTTTTCACCCAACATAATAAATCACATAAGTTAAGCTTACTTTTATCATATAGTTTTATATAATAATTCCAATGTCCCACCTCATCTTGTATTGAATGAAAAACCTCAATATATATGATTTCTCTTTACATGCTATTATTCATGATAATTAATGAATAGCAATTAGTCAATGACATTATTTATTTGTTAATAGTACTAATTAATTTAATCCATTTCATCATTAATTAAATTAGTACCTTCTCATTTCACCACTTTGCCACACTAGGCATAATTCCACAGGCTTAAACTAAGCTTCTCATCATTTTTGCTACATTGCTTAATTATCACATACTTAGCCAATTAAATTAATTTCCACGCTCATACCAATACTATATATATTTATATTCAAATAAATATGCAAACAATCTTTATTCTCAATATTATAATTTATTAAAATTCATGGGTATTACATCCTCCCCCCCCCCCCCCACCTTATAAGAATTTTGTCCTCGAAATTGTACAAGGTTACACAAATAAATGGGGATAATCCCTTCGCATCTTATCTTCTAATTCCCATGTGGCCTCTTCGGTATCGTGGTTTTGCCAAACCACTTTTACATAAGATATAATTTTATTCCTCAACGTTTTCTCTTTTCTATCTAGTATTTGGATAGGAATTTCCTCATACGTTAAATTTTTCTCTACTTGAATAGGCTCGTAGGAGATCACTTGTCTATAGTCGGGCTTGTACGGACGTAACACCGAAATGTGAAACACGTTTTGAATGTGTCCCAATTCAGGTGGTAATGCAACTTTGTATGCCACTTCGCCCACTCATTTCAATATTTCAAATTGTCCTATGAACCTCAGACTCAATTTCCCTTTCTTTCCGAATCTGATCTTTCCCTTCTAGGGAGACACCTTCAAAAACACAAAACTACCGACTTCAAAGTCTCGATTTTGTCAATGCACATCGGCGTACTTCTTTTTACGATCTAGAGCTGCTACCAATCTGGCCCTTATCGTTGTTGCCATATCAGTCGTTTGTTGAACTAATTTCGGTCCCAAAAGTCTTCATTCTCCGACTTCGTCCTAACACAATGGTGTTCTACATTTTCTCCCGTAGAGAGCTTCATATGGCAGCATACCAATACTCGCATGATAGCTATTATTGTAAGCGAATTCTACCAATGGTAAGTGGTCGTACCAATTGCCCTTGAAGTCCATAACGCAAGCTCTAAGCATATCCTCCAATGTTTGTATAGTTCGTTCACTTTGCCCGTCAGTTTGAGGCGAATATGAAGTACTTAGTCTCAACTGAGTTCCCATTCGTTCTTGCAAAATTTTCCAAAATTTTGACGTGAAACGCGGATCTCGATCGGAGACAATCGACACCGGCACTCCATGTCGTGATACGATTTCCTTTACATATAAATTTGCTAATTGGTTCAAATTAAATCGGATCTTGATGGGTAGAAAATGAGCTATCTTCGTCAATCGGTCCATGATAACCCAAATGGCATCATAACCCTTCTGTGTGATCGGAAGTCCAACCACGAATTCCATCGTAATGTGCTCCCCTTTCCATTCTGGTATTTTTAGCGATTGAAGTAGTCCACTTAGCCTTTGGTGTTCTACTTTGACTCTTTGACAAGTAAGACATCTACTAACGCACTCTACAACTATTTTTTTCAAATTAGGCCACCAAAAGTGGTGTCGAAGATCCCGGTACATCTTTGTGCCTCCTGGATGAATAGCATACGTCGTATTATGTGCTTCGTGCAAGATTTCCTCTCTTAGTTTGGTTACAGTTGGCACCCATACTCGACCCTCAAATCTCAATATACCATCCTTATCTACCTTGAACTTTTCTTCCTCATTTTCTTCTATTTTCATCTTTATCTTTTCACATTCTTCATCTTTCTCTTGTGCTTCCCTTATTCTGTCCAATAATGTCGGGTAAGCTCCCATTACGAATAATTTTCCTTTCACTTCTTTCGGTTCTTCCACCTCTATTACTAAATTTTCCATTTCTCTTATTAATTCCTCCTGAGTTGCCAATTTGAATAATTTCTCCCTTCCTTTTCTACTCAAAGCGTCGACAACTATGTTTGCTTTTCCCGGGTGATAAAGAATTTCGCAGTCATAATCCTTGATTAATTCCAACCACCTCCTTTGCCTCATGTTCAACTCCTTCTGTGTGAAGATATATTTCAGACTCTTGGGGTTCGTGTATATCTCACATTTTTCTCCATACAAATAATGCCTCCAGATCTTCAATGCAAAAACTACCGCTGCTAACTCTAAGTCATGGGTAGGGTATCGTTTTTCAAAATCCTTCAACTGTCGTGATGCATACGCATTGACCTTACCATGCTGCATTAGCACATAGCCAAGTCCTCTATGCGATGCATCACTATACACCACAAATCCTCCCGTATCATCTGGTAATGATAATACAGGCGCCTCGCTCAACCTCCTCTTCAATTCTTGGAAACTCTTCCCGCATTTGTCCGTCCACACGAACTTCACTTCCTTCCTTGTTAGATTGGTCAGCGGAGTTGCTATCTTAGAAAAATCTTGGATAAAGCTTCGATAGTACCCGGCTAACCCTAAGAAACTTCTTACCTCTATTGGCGTCTTTGGTTGTTCCCAATTACTTACTACCTCCACTTTTGCAGGATCTACGGAAATTCCATTTTGATCTATCACGTGTTCTAAAAATTAAACCTTCTCCATCCAAAATTCACATTTCGAAAATTTAGCGTACATCTTTTCCCTTCTCAATGCTTCCAATACCATCTTTAGGTGTTCGGCGTGCTCTTCCTTAGTCTTTGAATAATCAAAATATTGTCGATAAATACTACTACGAACTTATCTAAGTATGGCTTAAAAACCCGGTTCATCAAGTCCATGAATGTTGCTGGAGAATTAGTTAACCCAAATGACATCACTAGAAATTCGTAATGTCCGTAACGAGTTCAGAACACCGTCTTTGGTATGTCCTCCTCTAACACTTTTAACTGATGATAACCCGCATTTCGAACATGCTTCACTTCACTTCTTTTCTTAAAGCATCCTTCAAAAATCCTCGTATGATTGTTTCTTCTATTGTTATTGTTGTTGCTGTTATTATTGTTGTTATCCCACTTTTTCTTTCCCAGATTACGTCCCCCGCTATTGTTTCCTCCTCAACTCTCTCCTCCACTATTCTTGTTCTTCTTCTCCTTGTTGTATAAGCTCAATGTCTTGCTACCTACCTCAACAATGATTGCCTTCTCCAATAATGTGGCAAACGAGTCAATTTGAAGGACCGATACTTTTTTAAATAACCACGGCTTTAGTCCTAATTTAAAACGGCGGACTTTCCTCTCTTTGGTATTCACTTGATGTATGGAAAATCAATCGAGTTCGTTGAATCTTGCCGCCTACTAAGCCACGGTCATCTCCCCTTGCTTCAGTTCCAAAAACTTAACCTCCATCCTATTCTTCATACTTTCGGAAAGTAATTTTTGAAGAATAATGTTTTGACCCTTTCCCAAGTTATAACTCCTTCCCCCGCTCTCTATTGATTCGCTTCCCACCAATAATTTGCTTCACCTTCATCATGTACGTAGAGAATGCATTTTTTTGATCTTCATCCACACGAGGTGAATGCCTTTTCCATCTTTTTCATCCAAGTATGCGCCTCGATAGGATTGGTAGTACCCCTAAACTCTGGAGGTTCTACGCTTTTGAAGTCCTTGAAGTTTATTACCAGAATTACTTGGGGGTTATTACGCACGGGTTAATTATTTCTTCCCTGAAGGGCTTCTCTTAAAAAATCTACTACTCATTGAATAGGGTCTACATGTTCACTCTCATTATTAACTGACTCTTCCGGTGCTGCTAGTCTACATTTGGGCAGAATTTTTCTGAAATAAAAATTCATATTATTATCTTATAATATTCCTTAAGTATTTATTATTTTAATGTAACATTCTCATAACACATTTTTGAAATAAGAACATTTATATTCATATGCCATTAATCGTTATATCAAGTGTGATTGACCTATAGCATACAGCTATAAATGCTAACATTTATCCCTTACTATCATAAAAGGTGGGAAAATATTAACATACTACCCCTCTATCATTTACAAAAGTTTGGGGTTTACATAAACTATCCCCTCTCTCACCCAAAAGATTGGGATTACAACAACAGAACATACATAAATACCAACTACTGCTACTAGACTACTAACACATAAACCTTAACCAAACATTCTACACTCCACAGCGCTCTTGTATGCTACTTGTGTTATGTGCGCCACCACATCCATGCTCATAGTATACCGGCTATGCCCTTGCTTCGCCAGATAATGGTACACACCATCAACCAACCTCTCCATAGCTGTGCGAAAAGCACAACCAATCTTGTTCGTCTTTTTCTTCTTGTGTCTCACCTCATCCTCTAAGTCATTAGCCCTATCTTTGGCTTCCTCCCACTTCTCCTCGAAGTGAATCCACTCCATCACTTCCATCTCCAGATGTGTGCGAAGAGCCTTTTTCTCCGTCCTTTCAGTCAACTCCCTCTGTTCGGTCTCTTTTAGCTTACCCACTAGTTCCACATTTCTGGATATCGAATAGTGAAAAAGGGTTCCCATCTGTATACCTACTTCTTTACGATATGCAATTTCTACCTCCATCTCTAGCATCTCGAGCGTCCTCTTATTGTCTTCCTCCTTCAACTTCTGTATCTTAATCTCTCTCTCTTGAACCTGGGTCTCTAGCTCCTCAACTCTACACTCTAGCTCCAGGATTTTCTCCTCATACTCCCCTAACATCCGATCCTCGATCGGGGTCTCATCGGAATCCCCCACGGGCTCATCCTACATGAGTTCTTCCTCAGGGTGAGGTTTTACTTCTATCGGCTCTTCTTCTGGGTCGGACTCCACATCAATCTGATCCTCGTCATCCTTGACAGGGGCCACTATCGAAATAGGCTCAGCTATCAAGGGTTCCTCGTACACCACATGTATATCACGTAGCTCCTCCTCGGTAATCCTACTAGGTCCTCCCATATCTGTCATCCTACAGCCACAAACATAAAACAACAAACAAACAAACTCCATTAGTATCTCATAATAAAAATATACTGTATGGATTAAAAATATATTTCACAATGCTACTAACACTCTAAGAAAACTCTACATGAGTTTTATCTCTTTCTATTTCTCTAAATTCTTCCAAGGTTATAGTTTAAGGATTATCGCTCCTAAGGTTTATAACCTAATGCTTTGATACCAACTCGGTGATGCCCCCAAATTCGATTACACTCATATCATGAATTTAGTGTTTCACGATCTAACTCTAATAACATACTAAAATCTCACACAACAAAATAATATAATAATTAGGTCTCGTAACCGTTACTAAGACATTACATAATAAAATCCATAAAATAGCTTAATACATAAACCATAATTAAATCTTTTTACAGCTTTATAATAAACTTCTAGCATAGAGGACTAAAGCTAATCCATATCTTTGCCCTTTCCCTTATCTTTTCCTGAGGGTTCACCACGTTCTGCCTTAACTTTAAGGTTTAAAGGAAGCAAGAATGAGCAACAAATTTGCTCAGCAAGTATATAATAATAAAGGTGAACAGACATGATATAAAGTTAATAATCTCAAAGGTATAATAATCAAAGATAGCTCAAGGGTTAAGGAAGAATGTTGTAAACAAGGAAATATCAATAGCTGCAAAACTGTCCTTTGAATTTTAAATAATGAGTCATTATAGACTAGAAGATTTTAAAAGAATTCAAAGGTTTCAACACTGAGTAGTCACTATGGACAGAGAACTCCAACTAGAATCAACAATATTAAACTAATAATCCAATAAAACAAGTATAATAGGTGATCAGCCCAAAATGGGGTTAAATACTTTCTAAGTCACTATACATTACGTCAACTTACAAATGGGTCACTGAATTTTTTTTCTTACAGTCAAATCATTGAACTACATTTTATTAACAAAACGTTTGCAATTCCAATAACTATTTTGACTTTAGACGGAATTGGACAAATAAGCTACAGACGTGTAAAATAATTTTTATGTGGCACGGATCAATCCATGTGGCCAACATTACGTGGATATAGAGGGAAATTCTCCCACCAAAATATTAGTGGATAGACCCACATGTGTATTAGGAGCAATTGAATCATCATTTGTCACAAATTTGTTCCAGATTTTTAAACCGAGCCCTAACCCAACCCAACCCTTTAAAAGTGATCGATGAATTGAAAAACTCAACAAAAAACGAGTAGTTGTTCAATCGATTAATTTGAAAAGCTAACAAAATAGATTATTTGGTGAATTATGGTGTGATTTAGGTTGGTTAAAAGTCATTTGAAGTTCGACATCAAGTAAAGTGTAAGACCCCAACTTTTTATAAATGAAATTGAACTTCCTCTATTTATTATTTTGAAATAGTAAGGGTTGATTTGATTAATGTGCTTAGTTATGGGTAAAATGAGCAAATATTTTAAATAAGCAAGTGGTTATAAAATATTCATTATTGTCGGGGAATATTCGTTTGGTCGTGGAATATTCTTGTTGTCAGGGAATATTCGTACGATGGCGCAGCCTTTTGTGGGCTCCATAACGGAAAGCGATTGGATGAAGAAAATGACAAGTGTGAGTTTTTTTATAAATAACGGCGTAGTTGTTACCGTTAACACTGTTGGAATACCCGATGGTTAAAACACGGTAATACGTGGTGTTTCACAGTAGCACACGTTATTGTACTAATTATTGATTCTTACATAAGAAGGCACTACTCAATAATTGTTACAGTAATTACTGTTCAATATTTTATTTTATTGATTTAATAATTGCTACGTTGATATTTTATATTATCGTTATTTTAATAAATGTCACTGCACAGTAATTTCCCATTATCAGATCAATAATTCATATTATTTGAATAATATTATTAGATAGCATTATTGGTAATGTCTAAGGAAGTTCTATCTAGGAAAGGGGTTTGGTCACCTAATGGCGCGCCAGTAAGGAGAAACTTTTATCGGAAAGCCCCCTCTTTCCTGGGAATGACCTGGTTATCATAATTGTGATTCTGTAATATTATTTGTGAATAATTAATTATTAATTTATATGATAAGGAAATATTTATTTTATGTGGATATAAATGATGGATAGAGAAATATTTATTTTATGTGGATATAAATGAAGGAATTAATGTTGAGGTATTTTATCAGTATTTTGTCAGAATGGATGTATTAAAAATCGTCCGTATGTGGATTTTAGGCATCTTCTGTTTGGAATTTGGAAAAAGTTTCTTCTATAAAGTTGTAGAGAATTGAATTTTCTATGGAATGGACATAAGATTCGAATTTTTCTGATAAAAGGGCTATTTATTATTAATTATTGAAGTTCCGGAATAATTGATTTTTGGAGTTTAAAATATTTATTTTAAGAAAAACATTTTTTGCAATTGGGTGGGCCCACATGTGTTGTAAATGTGCTGAATTCAGATTTCAAGAGGTGGACGTGAAAAAATTTAATAAATATTATTATTTTATTAAATTTTTTGCTTAGGTGTTCTAAGCATTTTCTTATAAATAGGATGCTTAAGTTAGAATTGAAAATCACACCAAAATTTGAAGTTTTCTCTCTCTATATTATCGAGCATATTTTTGTGAGTATTTCAATACTTTGAGTGTTGCTATACGGTGCAAGTTTCCTTCAGGGTTATATCTGATATTCCAGCCAGAAGTACTATTCTTTTGAGATAAAGGATGTTATTTTCTTCGCAAATGATGTTATTCTCTTAATATCATTATACCAAAATATTGGTATGAATTTTATTATGAAATTTTTACCTTTTCGTATTGGGGTTACTATTCACGTATACGACACTATTCACGTATACGATACTATTCACAAATACGACACTATTCACCAAAAAATGAAATTTTCTCTTCTTTGTCCCAGATGTCTATTATGGTTACTAGCTGTAACGATCAAGAAATTTATAATTTAATTTAAATATTTATTTAATTACATAAATATTTTAAATAATTTATTTATTGAGGAAAATAAATAATTGATGAATTGTGGTGAATTAATTTAGTAACTAAATTGATTAATGTTAATTAAATTGAATAATGATAATTTTATTTCAAGGATTTAATTTAAGGAAATAATTAAATTAAATCAATTGCTTAATATTTAAGAAAATAATTAAAGTAAATGAATTGTTTAATATTAAAGGATATAAATAAATTAAATAAGGTGATGTTTCTAATTTATTAATTAAATTAAATATATAATTATTTATTTATTATAAGTATACTTATAATAATATTATAATTATTATAATTATAAATTGTGAGCTATTTAAATGGGTTGCATGTGTGACAAGTGAAACTATATAATATAATATTATGAAAATAATCTATTATGGGGGATTTGGTGTGTGGCCAAACAAGGCCTTGTGGCCTTTGGCTTATTCCAACTGACGCCTATTTGGGTTTTATAACTGAAGCATATGTGGGTTTGTGGAAGCCAGTTAATTTTCTATGCGTCTATTTTTTTAAGGCTAAGTTCAGAGAGGGTTTGGTGAGAAGAAGGAAACACAGAGAGAATTTGCTAAGAGATTGAGGGTTTTGTTATGAAAGGGGAAAGAATTGAAGCCACTATATATATATCAATTGCTTCAATAAACAAGGATTAAGGTATATTGTATTTCTAATTTTTTATGTTTTGAGTTCTCAGTGAAAATTTTATATAAATTATTAAGTCAGGTTGGATGATTGTATATATGTGTACATATAGTTTGGTAGAATCTGTTAGTCACCATATTTGAGTGTTATTGGAATAACCAAACATGTAAAATTGGATTGTAGGAGGGAATTGAACTAACAGTGATATGTTCATGTGATATGGCTTGTTTAAGTATGAAATTTCATGCTCAATAGGTATTGTAATCTGCTATTTGATGTTAGAATGTGTTAGTATGTTAAGAAACGAAGAGAACGTAGTTTGAACGAAGTGATTTGAACAAGAATCGTGATCGTAGTGGTGCTTTCTATGAATAATGAAAAAATTGAGTTTTTATATAAAAACATGAAATTTAAGGAATTAAATTAGTTTAAATTGATGTTTAATTATTCTAAGTTGATGAATATGTGAGGAAACATGTTTGTGTTAGTTTTATATCAATTGTATATGTTAATTTCACTGTTCTGTGGGTGAAATTCATGTTAGTTGGGCTAAAAACAAAACATCGTTGTTGCTTCGCGTTTACGGTTTTATTCCTTACTTAATACGTTTCTGCAATACGCTAAGGCCGAGAAACTGTGGTAAATTCTTGTCGATCCTGTGCTTAAGCATGGCAAGCAAATTGTACCCATACCGTCTAAGACAATTGAAGTCTCGCTTATTTTTAGGTCATAATTAGTGGACTTAAATCTAGTTTGGCAAGCATGTTAATGATGTTAAAACATAATGTGGACTATAATAACAGATTTTAATGTGATGTAATACAAAGTGTAAAGATTTTTAAGTAATTATTTAAATAAGTTAGGAAATGAAACCAAATGTGATGTTTTTAAAAGTAAGATGAATGAAAAGGTTTATGTTAGTTTATAGTGTGATTTCAGATTCGTTAAAGGTATTAACCAACATCTTTAGATGTTAGGTTAAGGTTTTGACCTAAATGATGGTTTAAACCCCTAAAGCTAATATTCATACAACTAATTGTTGTTGCGATTTCAATGATATATGTAGGGTAATTGGTGAATATTATACTTGTGTAGCTTACATACAAGGCAAGTTTCTAAACCTTACCTCTTTACATTGAGCAAGTTTCTTATCCTAAACTTTTATTGAGCAAGCTTTCTAACTTCATTCTTTTATTAATGAATGCAAGTTCCTAAACTTTTATTGAGCAAGACTATTGATTTTATCCTTATGCACGATTGAATAAGCTCTTGTAACTTAATTCGTTACATCGAATGAGTTTAACATTCCTATTTCTTGTTATTATTATTCAAAACGTATATTGTTCTAATACATTGATTCAAAGGAGATTGTTCTAATTCTTTGAATATAGTACTTTGCATGTGTATTATGTTTATTCAATTATATATTGTTGATATCTGATCTTTGACTTTGATAGCCTTGTTCAGTTTTACATTCTTGTATTAAACCTTCAAGTAGTAAGCAAACACTTATTGATTAAATTAATCTATAATTGAATAGTGTTCTAAAATTCTAGAAACACTGATAAGCTAGTTCCAAACTAAACTTTCTTTAGTGCGGAAGTTCTAAATCCAAACTGAGACGAACAACCCTAATATAGGGGATTTTGTACGTGTAACATTTAGATGTTTGTGCACAATACAAGGTACAAAGGGCTGATCCCCCTAAGTACATTAAGAAGGGTCTGTATAGTCTAAATGACTATTAAGGTTGGGGTAATAATACCTAAATACCGGAGACATAGTTCGTGGTCTTAAGACCCTCAGATATTAAAATTCGAACTTGTTTTCTATTTTTGATTCGTAGAACAAGTTCATTATTGTTCAGCACTCGTTGTTCATTCTTATGTTGTTGTCATTACTACTCTCTATATCAGTGAGCAATTGTTTGCTCACTCTTGCAATTAACACTGTAGCTAAAGTGGAGAAAGTTGATGAGCCATCTACTAGCAAAGGAAAGGTCAAGATGTCCAAGTGTTGAAGACTTATGAGAAATTTATTTAAATGTTTTATGTGATGAGACTTGTTTTATTTTATGATGTATTCCACAAACTGATGTAATAAATTTAAGGTTAGATTACCTAGGATTGTTTTATGATGATGTAACCCTTTAATGGGAAAGATTATTGTTAAGTTATTTAAATTATGTCTTTATCCTTTGATTATAGGTAGTTAGATGTAATGGTTTTGTATAGTGGACACCAAATCCTATGAGAATGGAGTACCTGGATTTGGGGGTGTCACAAGTTTGTATTAGAGCCTTAGGTTATGAACCTTAGGTGGGGAAACTGTGACACCCCTAAATTCGGGTACTTCAATTCCACGAGATTTGGTGTTCACTGCACAAATATCATCTATCTATCTACCCATAATAAATGCAAACCATACAATGGATAGAAATAAATCCTCTCCTTAAGGAGTTACATCATCTGAATTAAATACATAAATCCCATGTCATACTAACCTTAAATCTCAAATGTGAAAATTTAAACAAATAATAGTCTTACACAACATTAACATAAGTCTGAAACATAAATACATAATCACATAAACAACAAGTCTTAAATAACAACAAGTCTTCCTCATTTGTTAACCTTTCCCTTGCTTTTACTAGTGGAAGGCTCGTCTGATCTTTCGTTCTTAACTGCAATGTTATTATTATGTAAGAGTGAGCACGATTGCCGACAAGTATAACAATATAACAAAGAAATAATAACATGCGAATAAATCAAAGGCTTCTGAAACATGAAAACTCAGCTTTTGAATCAAGAATGAATAACAAGAAACAAAAGAACTTCTGAGGGTCATAAGACCTTGAACTATGTCCTAGGTTGTCAAGTGTTTATACTTGAAACCTTTAACAATCATAAGACTATGGACTCTTCTTCTCGTACTTAGGTGGATCAGCCCTTAGTACCATACTGTGCACAATATCTTAACGCTAAAGCGTAAATAATCCCTTATTAAAGGGTTGTTCATCTCAGTTTGACATCGGAGTCCGCACCAAAGGAAGTTTGGTTTGGATAAGCTCAATAAAAGTTCTAGAATTTATAACGCTCATCAACTATGGACTAGTCGAATCAATAAGGGTTCGCTAGTCTTGCAAGGTTCAACAATAATTGATATTCAATTTGAATAATAAAATTCAAGATGTATACAATCGAATAAATATTGTATAACAAGAATCGTGCTTTTAAAGAATGATAAGATCTAATATGAAATCTTGACTTGAACAATAATAAACAAGATAGATAATGAACTTGCTTTATGTAAAGAATCAAGGTTTAGGAACTTGCCTCGTGTGTAGGCTAAACGATTACTACTTCCGTTCACCACAAGTCCTACACATATACCATATGTATTCACGACATTCATTAGTTACATTTTAACTTAATTATTTAATGTACACTCAATTTATTTAACAAATCATTACTCTTCTAATTTAATTACTTAATTAAATTAGAATATTTTCATTCCCTTACTATTATTACACTAGAATAAAGTATTTCATAATAATTTCCATCGAATATTTATTTTATTCCATAAATATTTTAACTAAAATATTTATTTATTTTATAAATATTTTAATAATAATTTTCATCGAATATTTATTTTACTCCATCAATATCTCAATTAAAATATTTATTTTATTTTATAAATATTTTAATAATAATTTCCATCGAATATTTATTTTATTCCACCAATATCTCAATTAAAATATTTATTTTATTTAATAAATATTTTAATAATAATTTACATCGAATATTTATTTTATTCCATAAATATCTCAATTAAAATATTTATTTTATTTTTTAAATATTTTAATAATAATTTTCATCGAATATTTATTTTACTCCATTAATATCTCAATTAAAATATTTATTTTATTTTATAAATATTTTAATAATAATTTCCATCGAATATTTATTTTATTCCATAAATATCTCAATTAAAATATTTATTTTATTTGATAAATATTTTAATTAATTATTATTAATTTATTTTTTTATTTTTTTTGTTTTGTTTACCTTGAGCGAGGGTAATATTTAGTTTGGTAACACCCGCACGGAGAATGGGTTACCTGAACTCGCTTTTGCGCTTTACGTAGTTCACACGTAACAAGGTTGGGCCAAAAAAAATCTCCCAAGTTCACCCATATGTTCTTGTGAAGAACATAGAGAACATGGTCATAACTTCCAATTTCCTTGTCCATATATTAAATTAAGCATACTCAAATACTATAATTCATATATGATCATTACCCAACCTTTCTAACATGATTTTAACAAGTTAAAACACATAATTTATGAAATTAACCCATGTAATTTCACTATTCTTGATGTTCTTGAAGGTTTTGAACATAAAACATAAAATTAACACTACGGATTCGTTAGAACACCAAATCCATCCATTCGAAGTTTGTTTTCTTCGTATTTACATACATAATATGTACAAGCATAAAAATTTAGGAGATAATATATGATTGATGCATTAAATTTGTGCGTAAGGGCCATATGGCCATAATTCTACACTCTATAATTTTGAAGCAATTATATTCGACATATTTTATGCAATTGATAATATGGGATCATACAATATATATAGTAAAACATGCTATCATGACATAAGATCACGTATATATCCACATAGTCAATACAATCTCCAACTACAGAGATTTTATAGAATTTTGAGAGCCATATTCATGAAAATTTTAACAACGTAAATAAAACTAGGTTGAAGAGATTACCCAAAGCGTAGAGTTTAGAGATGAAACCCTTCTCAATTAATTCTTCAATCACATAACTCACAAATTCCCTCAACCTCTCTCTGTGATTTGCTTTGCCAGACTTAGAAAATAAAAGAAGGAAGAAGACGTATATAAAAAAAATAAGAACTGACGCGTTGTGGAGGTCAGTTACCCATCATGGGTTAACTGCTCACAACTCCCATTAGGGCTCCGTTTGGCTAGCCTTAAAAGGCTTATTCCCATTTAATTTTATAAATCTCTTATACTATAGTTTAAATTATGTCACACCCAATTGCACAAAATATCTTATTTTAGTTTCATTTAATAAAATATAATAACTTCTCATTTAATTCATATAGTCACATAATTAAATTTCTCATTAATTATGTCAAATTATTACCGCTTCTAACTAATTATTTAATTAATTAAAATAACATTATGCTTATTAAATATTTCATTTAATTCAATAAGCTCACATAATTACATACTTGAATAATAAAATTCTCCACATTAATTTAATAAATATAACACATATAATTAAATTAATCTATCACAATTTCATCAATTAATTATTTAATCTAATAATTAATTCATCGAAAAATATTTATTCAATTCAATAAATATTTAAAATTAAATTACAAAAATCTCGGTTGTCACATCTTTCCTCCCTTAAAAGGATTCTGCCCTCAGAATCACAACTTAATTAAACAATTATCGAGTTTTAATGAATGGATTAAGGCATCCATTGAAGCTAAATAATAAAAAAACACTATGTGTTATGTGTTAATAACTTATGTGCTCGCGAGTATCGAAAAATATTAAGTAAAACTTAAAATATTTTGTTGTCAGGATGTCTATCGAAGGAGGATCCAGTCCAGCTAGGGAAGTGATACCTCAGGTACCTAGAGATGACAAACCCCGGGATATTCATGTAGTGCAGGAGCAGTTGATCCAGGAGGATGAACCTGTGACCGATTCCGAGGAGGATAGTTTTGAGGAGATAGAGGAGGATGATAAGGAAGAGGATCATGTGGAGTTTCCACCAAACTCTATATCAGCTGAGATGTATGACGCTCTATACGATCATAACATAGAATTACAGGACAAGGTTGAGGAACTGAAAGAGTTGGTTGAGATGCATCATGCTTCGATGGAGCAGAAGGATGCGGAGATTCAGGAACTTGACTCACGCCTTGGAAACACGGAGTGGGACCTAGTTCATACCAAGGGTCAGCATGAAGATCTATTGGCAGTAAACTAGAAGATGTAGACTGACATAGAGAAATTAAAAGATAACTTCAAAGAGGAATCAGCTAAGCGTGCAAGAGCAGAGGACGCTTGGATGAAGGCGACTCAACGTGCAGACCGTGTTGAGGCTAAGGTCCAAGTGAAGAAGGCCAAGATGAATGAGATGGATTACGCTTTTAATTTTGCGATTGATAGGGCCCAGAATCAAGTCTTTTATTATCCACCTCAGTTTGAGAATTTGTCGTGGTTCGTGATGGATCGTAAAACGGCGTATCGTATCATGGAGGAGGAGCGTCAAGAAGCCTTACGATGTCTTAATATGTCTAGATAGAGACAATAATAATAATAATAATGTGTGGTTAAGTAAGTGAGTAAATAAACTGTGAATCCTTTATTTTGAGATGAATAAAGGGATATTATGAGTATGTAATCCTGAAACTTGTCTAGTTCAGGAAAGTGAATGTTAATAGCGGTTATGCTATCTTAAAACATGTTTTAAAACGTTATGAATGAATAAAATATCAAAGTTTATTTGAAATATTATGTGTTATAGCTTTAATCTTGGAATGTTTAAGTTAAACATCAAATACCCAAGAAGTTGAGTAATGAACTAATAAGCGTATATCTTATCAGAAAATTCCTCCTAGAAGAAGATAACCACGTCAACAACCACCTCCTGAGGGGTCTACTAATAATAATAACGAGGCCAGCGTTAATCCGATTCAGCAGTTGGTAGCTCTGTTGATAGGTGCACTTGCGAATCAACCGCAAGCTCAAGACACAACCTTTAAGGAATTTAAAGCGGTTGGACCGCCAGAGTTTCAAGGGTCTATGAATCCAGTGGAAGCCCAAACCTGGATAATGGAAATGGAGAAGGTGTTCGACGTTGCTAGAGTTAACAAAGATCAGAAGAATGCGTTCCCAACGTTCATGCTAAAATTTGAAGCTTGCTACTAGTGACAAGCAAATAAGGTTCGTGGGGGACAAGGAGTGATATCGTGGGATAGATTTAAGGAGATGTTTTTCGAAATGTACTTTCCAGCGAGTTCTCGAAATCAGTTGGAGGTGTAATTTCTGAAGCTGAAACAAGGAACTATGACGGTGCCAGAATCTGCTGCGAAGTTTAACGAGTTGGCAAGATTTGCTACTTATCAAGTAAATACCGACGAGCGAAAGGCGAGAAGGTTTGAACAAGGATTGAAACCCTGGCTGTATAGAAAGGTTTCAATGTTCCAGTTAAATACGATTGCGGCTGTACTGGAAAAGGCAATTATCGCAGAAGGAGGAAGCAATGCTTTGATCAAGTATAATCATGAACAGAAGAAGAGGAAGAATGAGAATGAAAATAAGGCTGGTGGAAGTAACGTTGGAAGTAACAATCAAAAGAGGAAGTGGAGTGAGAATTTAACTGCGGGAGGACAGCAGGGAAGTCAGCAGAAGAAAAAGTTTGAAGCTTGTGCGACGTGTAAAAAGAACCATACTGGGGTATGTTTGAAGGGAAAGCAGGTGTGTTTCAACTATGGTCAGGAGGGACACATTGCACCAAACTATTTTAGTCTAAAGAAAGGAGCATGTTTTACCTGTAGTTCAAAGGATCACATGGCTCGTGATTTCCCTAAGAAGCCAGCGGGAAGTGCAAGTGGTGGAAAAGGAAACAACAACGGTGGTGGTGCATTGACTATCACTAGATCAGCATAGTCAAGCCGACCTACTGCGAGGACTTTTAATATGACCGTGCAGGATGATGTACAATCTAAGGATGTGGTGTCAGGTATCATTCCGATTAATGGTATTAATGCTTATGTACTATTTGATTCGGGTGCTACTTGTTCATTTATATCCGATGAATTTGCTTAAAACTTAGATTTGCCTCGGGAAGAATTAGAATTTCCCTTAAGTATAGAGATTGCGAATAGGGAAGTGATTCCTGTTAGATACATATATAGGAATTGTAGAGTGGTTATAAAAGGTTACGAGATGATGGTAGATTTGATACCAATTAGACTTGGTGAGTATGATGTTATACTGGGAATGGATTGGTTATTTAATTATGGAGCAGTAATTGATTGCCAAAGAAAATGTGTTAACCTTATGACTCCATCAAAGGTTGTGTTCTATGGCAGCAAGTCACCTTGACAAACAAGTTGTCTGACGGTGATGCAAGCCAAGAAGTTGTTGAGATAAGGATGTGTAGGATACTTTTCCTACATAGTCGATACACAGAAGAAGAATGTGAAGTTAGAAGACATACCGATTATAAGAGATTTTGCAAACGTATTTCCAGATGATTTGCTAGGTCTTCCGCTGGATCGAAAAATAGAGTTTGTGATTGACTTACTACCAGGAACGGCCCCGATATCTAAAGCACCATACAGAATGGCCCCGATAGAGATGAAAGCTTTGATGGTGCAGTTGAAAGAATTGCTTGACAAGAAGTATATTCAGCCTAGTGTGTCGCCATGGGGAGCACCAGTGTTGTTTGTTAAGAAGAAAGATGGATCAATGCGGCTATGCATTGACTATCGAGAATTGAATAAGGTCACGATCAAAAATAAGTATCTATTACCTATAATTGATGATCTGTTCGATCAGTTGAAGGGAGAAAGGTATTTCTCAAAGATAGACTTGAGAAGTGGTTATCATCAGTTGAAGGTGAGGCCGGAGGATGTACCGAAGATGGCATTCAGAACTCGATATAGTCATTACGAATTTTTGGTTATGTCTTTTGGTTTAACCAACGCACCTGCAGCGTTCATGGATTTGATGAACAGGGTATTTAAACCATTCTTAGACAAATTTGTGGTGGTGTTTATTGATGATATATTGTTATATTCCAAAACCAAAGAGGAACATGTGGAACACTTAAGAGTGACGTTGGAGACATTGAGAAAAGAGAAGTTGTATGCTAAGTTCTCAAAATGTGAATTTTGGTTGGAACGTGTACAATTTCTCGGACACTTTATTGATATGTATAGAATTTTGGTAGATCCATCAAAAGTGGAAGCTATAATAAACTGGGATTAGCCGAAGACATCGTCAGAAGTAAGGAGTTTCTTAGGATTGGAAGGTTACTACAGGCATTTTTTTCAAGACTTTTCCAAGATCGCAACTCTGTTGACGAATTTAACCAGGAAGGCGATTAAGTTTGTTTGGACAGAGAATTGTGAGGAAAGTTTTTGAGAATTGAAGAAGAGGTTGAGTTCAGCAGTTGTGTTGTCATTGCTTGATTATACATGAACTTTTGTGGTGTATAGTGATGCATCGCAGAAAGGACTAGGCTATGTGCTTATGTAGAACGGCAGAGTTATTGCGTATGCATCATGTTAGTTGAAAGATTATGAGAAAGGGTATCTAACGCATGACTTAGAGTTGGCGGCGGTGGTGTTTGCCCTGAAAATTTGGAGACATTATCTTTATGGAGAGAGGTGTAAGATATATATCGACCATAAAAGTCTGAAGTATATCTTTACACAATAAGATTTAAATATGAGACAAAGAAGATGGTTGGAGCTGATCAAAGACTATGACTGTGAGATTTTCTATCATCCCGGAAAGGCAAATGTTGTTGCTGATGCTTTAAGTATGAAGGGACGGGAAAAATTAATGATGTTAACTGCTCAGAAGAAGCTAGTGTCGAAAATGGCTAAGATGGAGTTGGAAATTAAATATCCAACAGAGTCCGATGAAAAGTTGTTCCAGATGGGAAACAGTTCAACGTTGGTAGATAAGGTGAAGAATGCACAACTTCAGGATGTTGACTGCAAAAAAGATAAAACAGAGAATATATGAAGGTGAGGAAAACAATTTCAAAATCGATTCAGAAGGGTTACTTCGATTTGAAGGGAGAATTTGGGTTCCGTCAGTACCAGAAGTTAAAGAAGAAATTCTGAGTGAAGCTCATAACTCAAGATATTCGATTCACCCTAGAAGTACAAAGATGTACCAGGATCTTAGACATCATTTTTGGTGGCCGAATATAATAAAGGATGTGGCTGAGTGCGTGGCGAAGTGCTTAACGTGTCAGAAAGTTAAAGCTGAGCATCAAAGGCCAAGCGAATTGTTACAACCGTTGGAGATACCAGAATGGAAATGGGAGCATATCACAATGGATTTTGTGGTAGGTCTTCCAATGACCCAGCAAGGTTACGATGCCATTTGGGTGATTGTCGATCTACTGACGAAGTCGGCACAATTTTTGCCAATCAAGATTAGGTTTACCCTAGATCGTTTAGCAAAACTATACGTGAAGGAAATTGTGTCGAGACACGGTGTACCCGTGTCCATTGTATCAGACAGAGATCCACGTTTCACATCTAATTTCTGGAAATGACTACAAGAGTATTTGGGAACACAGCTGAGAATGAGCACAACGTACCATCCTCAAACTGACGGACAGAGTGAGAAAAACATCCAAACACTAGAGGATATGCTCAGAGCATGTATCATGGATTTTAAGGGAAATTGAGATGACCATCTACTATTGGTGGAATTTGCTTATAATAATAGTTATCACGCGAGTATTGGCATGCCGTGTGACACCCCCAAACCCATGTACTTCATTCCCACAGGATTTGGTGTTCACTTAATCAAACATTCATATCTAACTACCCAATCATAATAAAATTAAATAAATAAAACCTTCCCCATTAAAGGGTTACATAATAAAAATCTCCCAAGTTGTCTAACCTTTAAATACAATCATTTAAATGCGGAAAATAAATAAACTTCATTACAACCATTCAATTGAAAACTGATAATAGAATATCGTTATATTACAAATCTTCAATACTTGTTCATCTTTCCTTTTTCCTTACTGGTGCTAGGTACATCAACCTTCTCATCTTTAACTGTAATAGTTATATAAGCAAGAGTGAGCAAACAAAGCTCACTTGAAACAACAATGAATGAAAATCTTTACAACAACTGTCAAATAAGAGGCTCGAAAGAATTAAACAATATGATTTATCAACATTCTGAAGTATATAACTGAGGGTCCTAAGACCACGAACTATATTCATAGTTATAAGTAAATTTTCAACTTAAACTTTAATAGTCATAAGACTATAGGGACTCCTAGTACTTAGGGGGATCAGCCCTTCGTACAATGTATTGTGCACAAACATTTCAACGCTAAGCGTAAATTATCCATAATAATAGGGTTGTTCATCTCAGTATTTAGAGTACAAGTCCGCACCAAATTGAGTTTGGTTTGGATACATTTCAAGGTAATTTGGAATTCGACGAACATCAACTAAGGATTAGTTGAATAAAATCAATAACATTACATTATAGAATAATCATAACTGAATCGACATGGTAAATTAAAAGCATACTTTAGGAATAATCTAATAGCATACATATTGAATAACTATAGCACACCTTGCTTGAACAATAATAAGCCAAGGTTATTTAAAATTGAATATTAAGCATGCATAACAATTTGAACGATAAAACTGTTCAACATTAGTATATATAAATTTGCATGCTAAACAACAAGTTAAATACAAGAATAACTTGCTCACTATCAAAATTAAAGTTTAGAAACCTTGCATCATTATATTGTAATCGAATTGGAAACAATAATTGGCTCAACAAGATAATAGATTAGAGAACTTGCCTTGCTCGTAGGTTAAACCGAACAATTCGAATCACAATATCTTATATACATATGTCATCATGACATAGTTAGTCATTACCACTTTACAAACATAACAAAGTACACTCATCATGTAAGATTTGATTTTTAATAACATAATCACGTTACAAAACAAGTTAATTGTTAATAACATGCTCATTCATGGTATAGAAATACTGAAATCATAACTTAACAGTCCTACTATTAACACATAACAATTCCTTCAGATTTTGAGTACAAAAGTACACCGGACCATTATTCTCGCTTGAACTCGCATCTGCGGTACCACAGCTTATACTATGGGTCAACAAAAGATGCGAAAAATTAAACTTCTGAGGTCA
Organism: Panax quinquefolius; assembly: GCA_020205615.1. NCBI lineage: Eukaryota > Viridiplantae > Streptophyta > Magnoliopsida > Apiales > Araliaceae > Panax > Panax quinquefolius. The sequence goes on from CM035163.1 coordinate 85,123,934, forward strand.
CACATGGTAATGGCAATACTGGCCATGCTAATAAAGTTGTCTCATGGGTTGCCGTCATTGGCAATAATCCGTGACATATGTGGTGAGTTATCTTTCAAAAGCCGGGTTATGGCTATACTAATTACTGAGCTTCGACAGACGACTTCAAGAATAAAGATGAACAAAAGCCAATTTTGGCCTCAAGCTACTTTCTAACGTACCTAAATTAATATGTAATTCATATAGAGACTTCATATAAACATAATTCAAAGACTCTTAACATGTTTTTACCCATAAAACAACATAAACAACGAATTTAAAACATCCAATTTAACGATTTTTGATAAAAACTCACTTTTTGATGTTTTCAATGAAAAGCAACATTGTAATTTTGTTTTTCAACCAAAATAGTTAATTCAACACACCTTATTTATGTTTATACCACCTCTTTCAAGTACAATAGTCAATTTATCAACTAAACAACTAATTAAATACTAATTAATTTATCAACTAATTTAATGGATGTGTTTATTCAACAATAAACACATCCATTAAATACTCAAATATTAAATAAATATTTAATATAACAATTAAAAATTCTGGAATGTTACATCATTCCCTCCTTACAAGGATTCTGTCCCCAGAATCACAATTCAAACAACTCATTCGTCACATGCCGCCTTACGAAGCGTTATATGGCAGGAAATGCAGAACTCTGTTATGTTAGGATGAGGTAGGTGAACGTCAGCTATTGGGTCCAGAATTGGTACAATAGACTGTCGAGATTATCAAGGTTATTCGAGCAAAATTGATAGCTGCACAGGATAGACAGAAGAAATATGCCGATCAACATCTACAAAATCAGGAATTCAATGTTGGTAGTTTTGTTTTCTTGAAAGTCTCCCTGGAAGGGGAAAATTCGATTTGGCAAGAAGGAAAAATTAAGCCCTAGGTTTATAGGACCCTTTGAAGTCCTATGACGAATTGGTGAAGTGGCGTACGAGGTAGCTTTACCTCTAGAATTGGAGAATATTCATAATATTTTCCATGTATCAGTGTTAAGGCCATATAAGCCTGACTATAAACATGTTATCGAATATGAGCCCTTACAGTTTGATAAAGATTTGTCATATGAAGAAGTCCCTATTCAAATTGTTGATAAAAAAGAGCAAGTACTGGGGAATAAGGTGATACCTTCTGTAAAGGTAGTCTGGAGAAACCACAATGCTAAAGAAGCTACGTGAGAACTTGAAAGCGTTATGATGAAGAATTATCCTCAGTTGTTTGCTTGATTTTGTATAGCGATTCTGGGGACAGAATCTTGTTAAGGAGGGAAGAATGTAACGGATAAATTTTTCGAGTTGTGATTCTGGGGACAGAATCCTTTTAAGGAGGGAAGGATGTAACGATCGAGAAATTTGTAATTTAATTTAAATATTTATTGAATTAAATAAATATTTTAAATAATTTATTTATTGAGAAAAATAAATAATTGATGAATTGTGTTGAATTAATTTAGTAACTAAATTGATTAATGTTAATTAAATTGAATAATGATAATTTTATTTGAAGGATTTAATTTAAGGAAATAATTAAATTAAAATCAATTGCTTATTATTTAAGAAAATAATTAAAGTAAATGAATTGTTTAATATTAAAGGAAATAAATAAATTAAATAAGGTGATATTTCTAATTTATTAATTAAATTAGATATATAATTATTTATTTATTATAAGTATAATTATAATAAGATTATAATTATTATAATTATAAATTATGAGCTATTTAAATGGGTTGCATGTGTGACAAGTGAAACTATATAATATAATATTATGAAAATAATCTATTATGGGGGATTTGGTGTATGGCCAAACAAGGCCTTGTGGCCTTTGGCTTATTCCAACTGACGCCTATTTGGGTTTTATAACTGAAGCATACGTGGGTTAGTGGAAGCCAGTTTATTTTCTACGCGTCTATTTTTTTAAGGCTAAGTTTAGAGAGGGTTTGGTGAGAAGAAGAAAACACAGAGAGAATTTGCAAAGAGATTGAGGGTTTTGCTGTGAAAGGGGAAAGAATTGAAGCCACTATATATATATATCAATTGCTTCAATAAACAAAGATTAAGGTATATTGTATTTCTAATTTTTATGTTTTGAGTTCTCAATGAAAATTTTCTGTAAACTATTAAGTCACGTTGGATGATTGTATATACGTGTACATATAGTTTGGTATAATCTGTTAGTCACCATATTTGAGTGTTATTGGAATAACCAAACACGTAAAATTGGATTGTAGGAGGGAATTGAAATAACAGTGATATGTTCATGTGATATAGCTTGTTTAAGTACAAAAATTCATGCTCAATAGGTGTTATAATATGCTATTTGATGTTTGAATGTGTTATTATGTTATGAAACGAAGAGAACGTAGTTTGAACGAAGTGATTTGAACAAGAATCGTGATCGCAGTGGTGATTTCTATGAATAATAAAAAAAAATTGAGTTTTTATATGAAAACATGAAATTTAAGGAATTAAATTAGTTTAAATTGATGTTTAATTGTTCTAAGTTGATGAATATGTGAGGAAACATGTTTGTGTTAGTTTTATATCAATTGTATATGTTAATTTCACTCTTTTGTGAGTGAAATTCGTGTTAGTTGGGCTAAAAATGGAACACTGTTGCTGCATTTCTAGTTCTGTGCATAGACTAAGTGTCAATTGCTTGAAATGCCAAGGCCGAGAAAGCAGCCTATTCTTATACCGACCTGTGCTTAAGTATAAGCGCAATGGCGCATTATTATACCCTGATCTCGAGACAAAGAAGTCTACTTATTTTTTAGGTCATTATTAGTAGACTTAAACTAGTTTGGCAAGTATGTTAATGATGTTAAAACATAATGTGGACTATAATAACAGATTTTAATGTGATGTAATACAAAGTGTAAAGATTTTTAAGTAATTATTTAAATAAGTTAGGAAATGAAACCAAATGTGATGTTTTCAAAAGTAAGATGAATGAAAAGGTTTATGTTAGTTTATAGTGTGATTTCAGATTCGTTAAAGGTGTTAACCAACATGTTTAGATGTTAGGTTAAGGTTATGACCTAAATGATGGTTTAAACCCCTAAAGCTAATATTCATACAACTAATTGTTGTTGCGATTTCAATGATATATGTAGGGTAATTGGCGAATATTATACTTGTGTAGCTTACATACAAGGCAAGTTTCTAAACCTTAGCACTTTACGTTGAGCAAGTTTCTTATCCTAAACTTTTATCGAGCAAGCTTTCTAACTTCATTCTTTTATTAATGAATGCAAGTTCCTAAACTTTTATTGAGCAAGACTATTGATTCTATCCTTATGTACGATTGAATAATCTCTTGTAATTTAATTCGTTACATCGAATGAGTTTCACATTCCCATTTCTTGTTATTATTATTCAAAACATATATTGTTCTAATACATTGATTCAAAGGAGATTGTTTTAATTCTTTGAATATAGTACTTTGCATATGTATTATGTTTATTCAATTATATATTGTTGATATCCGATCTTTGACTTTGATAGCCTTGTTTAGTTATACATTCTTGTATTAAACCTTCAAGTAGTAAGCAGACTCTTATTGATTAAATTAACCTATAATTGAATAGTGTTCTAAAATTCTAGAAACACTGATAAGCTAGTTCCAAACTAAACTTTCTTTAATGCGAAAGTTCTAAATCCAAACTGAGACGAACAACCCTAATATAGGGGATTTTTTACGTGTAACATTTAGATGTTTGTGCACAATATATGGTACAAAGGGCTGATCCCTCTAAGTACGTTAAGAAGGGTCTGTATAGTCTAAATGACTGTTAAGGTTGGGGTAATAATATCTAAATACCGGAGACATAGTTCGTGGTCTTAGGACCCTCAGATATTAAAATTTGAACTTGTTTTCTATTTTTGATTCGTAGAACAAGTTCATTATTGTTCAGCACTCGTTGTTCATTCTCATGTTGTTGTCATTACTACTCTCTATATCAGTGAGCAATTGTTTGTTCACTCTTGCAATTAACACTGCAGCTAAAGTGGAGAAAGTTGATGAGTCATCTACTAGCAAAGGAAATGGAAAGATGTCCAAGTGTTGAAGACTTATGAGAAATTTATTTAAATGTTTTATGTGATGAGACTTGTTTTATTTTATGATGTATTTCGCAAACTGATGTAATAAATTTAAGGTTAGATTACCTGGGATTATTTTATGATGATGTAACCCTTTAATGGGAAAGATTATTTTTAAGTTATTTAAATTATGTCTTTATCTTTTGATTATGGGTAGTTAGATGTAATGGTTTTGTATAGTGAACACCAAATCTTGTGAGAATGGAGTACCTGGATTTAGAGGTGTCACACTATCTATGATTATATCCATGTTTTGATCTTCATTCTTGAATTTTACTTCACTATGGTTTATTATGGAGTATTTTTAAACTTGGATTATCTAAAGTATGAAACTCTAATCTTTGCCATTTTATCTCACTAGATTCGTTCTTTAAAATTTTTTTCATCATCCTCAGTCCTTAATGGTGATACTTGATGAATATCTTTGGCCTGTAGTGCAAAGATAAATGATTACCTGATGAATATCTTTGGCATGTAGTGCAAAGATGAACAGGTGTTGAAATGAACATGACCAACTTGTGATACAGATGAATATCTTTGGCCCGTAGTGCAAAGATAAATATTTGATTCAAGATGTATATTGATTGATGTTACAGGGATAAAATATTGATGATGGACTTTTAAATTCATAGATGATAGTAGATTTCATTCTCTACTTAACTCTTCTAATGAATTATTATTTTCGGTGCGAATATTGATTTAAAACTGATTGTCCATTATATTTTATCTGATTTGTTGAAGGCTAACAATAATTTGTTGTTCATTATCTTAGTCATAATATTTTTTACTGGGCTAGTTGAGCTCAACCTTTTCTTTTTGTTCCATTTTTCTTCTTAGGAGGTGAGAATTTAGCAGGAACTAGCCGGGGTATGGAGTGATGGTTCAAGATTGTTATTTTAGCAGTCCTCACTATTTTGTAAAATAGTGTATCAATAATTGTAATGAGGACTTATTTGAGTGTGGATATTGTCTAGAAGACGATATTTGTATTTAAACTCACAGTATATATGTTGTCATATTTTGCACGACAATTGTATTAATGGAGTTGTAGTTATTTCTGTACCATGTATTTGGTGACTCAGAATTGGTGATGTATACCTATTTTGGGGGTGTCACATAAAGGTCAACAGGTATGTCCCATATGATGGTCCCCTCTAGTCCCCTTTTCTGATTTTGATGATTTCTTTTTTGGGTTTGTTGTCGTATTGTCCTTTTACTTCTAAACTCTTGAGTTAAAATGTATTATTCAATGTTTAGCTTTGTCTTTTTCTTTACTAATTCTTGTTTTAAGATTTACAAAATCATTATTTACTAAAAGTTGGTCCTCTTTTATCCCCACATGTATGCTCTGTAATTTAGAACATTCCTTTAAAAGTTTATTGCTTATGCTCTGTTTTGCATATGGTTTCATTTGTTACAGATGGATACTGTTGTTCAATTTAATGTACACCATGTGGGAAGTTCATCTATACTCCTTTATGTGACTATTTGGGAGGTACAGTTTATCATATTCCACGTTTGGACGCTAATTATATTTGTATGGGTGCTGTTAATAAGTTAGCTACTGAACTTAGTTATCATCCGCAATCAACTATTTATTTTATAACTAATGGAGTAGATATAAATAATGGGGTTAGACTTGTTTATGATGATGCTAGTATAAGAGATATGGTTAATATTTGTTTGCCATATAGTGTAATTGAAGTATATGTAGACCATGTATTACCATATAATCTTGATCAATCCTCTATATTGGACTAAAATAATAGTAACCATGTGACTAATAATTCATGTGATAATTTGATTTCTATTATTGATGAAATTGTGGCTGATAATGTGGCTGGTGGTGAGGGTGAGGCTAAGGGTCAAGGTGAAGGTGAGGTTGAGGCTAAGGGTCAAGGTGAGGGTCAAGGTGAGGCTGAGGGTGAGGGGGATGCTTTGTTGGATAATGATGAGGATAATGAATATATTGTGACAGTTGACAATGTTAGAGATCGAAAAATATCTAAACAAATGAGAGTGTGAAAAGGAGGGGTAAGAGGAGGTCCAAAAAGGTAGTTGAGGATGATAGTTCTGAAGAAGAGAATAGTATTAATGATGACATCAATCATGAAGAGTGTAGTGATGATGAATTGGTAGAGGCTAGGAGGAAAGCTAGGGAATTTAATATGGATATAGAAAGAATGTGGATGAGGAAGGTGGAACTGAGGGAGAGGAACGAGGAAATCAGGGAGACAATGTGGAAGATAAAACTGCAGATGCAGAGGATGTGAGAACAGATACTGCTAGGGGCAATGAAAGGCAGGTGTAGGGTGAGGGTGATGGCAACCAACCTGCTAGTGAAATAACTAATTCAGACAGTGAAGAAGATGAGAAAGAATAACATAGTGACTATGACAATAGTGATGTCCTCAGGTCACTTATTGAGAGTAGTGAAGAAAAAAAAGATGTGTACTATGTAGGGCCTCTTCGTAGTAACAAAAAAGAGAAAATAGTTGAGGCTTACAACCCTAAGATAAAAAAAGAAGTTGATTAAGTTCAAGCAGTACATGACATTTTGCAGCATTAGGGAGTTTAAAGATGTCATAAGAGACTACTTTATTGCTAATGGGAAGAAGTTGTGGTATCTAGTTAATGACTCCATAAGATGTTAAGTGAGGTGTGAGAAATGATGTCTTTGGAGGTTGTGGGCTATTTACATGCAAGGGACTGATACATTGTGACGCCCCCAAAATTAGGTATACATCACCCATCTTGGGTAGTCAGATACATGGTACAGAATTTAAATACAACTTACTAATATAACTGTCGTGTACAATACGACATAAACTGTGAGTTTGAATACAAATATTGTCTACTAGATATTATACAAACTCAAAAGGAGTCCTCATTACAATTATTATCACACTATTTCACGTAATAGTGAGGACTACTAATGCTATCCTCCGGGCCATTACTCGCTTCCCGACTCATCCCAAATATATTCTCATTTCACAAGAGAACAAAGGAAAAAGAAAGGGTGAGCTCAACTAGCTCAAGAAGAAATATTATGACTAAGATAATGCGAATAAATTATCATTAGCCTACAAATGTTGTTTAAACCGATAAAATATAATGAACATCAAGTTTAACTACAATGAACCAAAGAATCCATTAAAAGAGTCAAGTAGAAAATAAAATCTACTATCTTTTATGATTTAAAAGGTTTTTATCATCATTATAGTTGAGACTCGACTTTAATAAATATTCCACATCATCGAATCACCCCGCACTACTTCGCCAAGGATATTCTTTAGTATCACGACCACAATTATTCATGCACTACGGGCCAAGAATAGTTGTGTATTCAATAATGGTCATGATCATGCCAACAATCGGTCCATCAATGCACTACTACCATCGAGGATTTTTATCACATCATTTGTAACATTACTACCATGATTACACTTTGAATAGTCTCGGTCATAATCATACCAATTCCATCTATGCACTACAGCCACGAGATGACTTTCAACATAATATAAACATGAGGATGATGACAATGATATAAGAATTCAATAAAACAAGTTCAAGAATTATTTTATCCGTGAATTATTAACGTCCAAATTATCAACATGATACTCGCTTTGTAGAGTAAAATTCAAGAATGATCGGAAGAATATTTCCATGAAAAGATATCGGATGAAACGCAAATATCAAGGATATTCTACTAATTTCATGGAGTATAGAAGTCAAAGTTTTAACCAACCGGGTATAATAAAGAATGGAATAACAAAAGAAATCACCATGCATGCGATAGACCGCACAGCAAAAGTTATTCAAATGAATAATAAATAATCTAACCAGTCCCGTAAAAAACGCATGCATGTGATGTTCCAACAGTAATAATAATAAAGATTTTAACCAGTCCTGTAAAACACACGCATGTGATGTTCCAATGTAATAATAATAAAGATTTTAACCAGTCCTGTAAAATACACGCATGTGATGTTCCAATGTAATAATAATAAAGATTTTAACCAGTCCGGTGTAAAACACACGAACAAGATGTTCCAATAGAATAATAATAAAGATTTTAACCAGTCCTGTAAAACACACGCATGTGATGTTCCAACGTAATAATAGAAGAATGTCACCAAGTATAGGGTAAACCACGATACAAAGTTATTCCAATGTAATAATAACCAATGGAATAACAACAGTTCTCTTCATGAATAAGAAAGAATAACACCCCTTACTTTTAGTAGGAGATTGAATACTGCAAAGAGTGTAGTAACAAAATACTCTTCTTCTTTCTCTTATTCTCTCTATACTTTCTCTCTCTATAGCTTGAATGAATTAAATGTGAAAATAATGAAGCACTAGGCCTCTATTTATAGAAGATTTCTAGCTTAGCACCGCCACGTGAAAAGGCAAGTGGCTTGGACGACCGGTGATGTGAAAAGAAAAGTGGTTTGACGCCTGTAATGTGAAACGACAAGTGGTTTGATGCCTGTAATGTGAAACGACAAGTGGTTCGACGCCTGTAATGTGAAACGACAAGTGGTTCGACGTCTGGTTAAGGTAATTACTATTGACGAAGGTAATTACTATTCACAAAGGTAATTACTATTGACGAAGGTAATTACTATTGACGAAGAGACTCTTAGATGATGACATATAGGCCCCCCATAAAATAATCAAACTTACCACAAATGTCTCATAACAGATTCTTTATATACATCAAGGATTGAATAAAATCACCACAAATCATTTTATTTTTAATCAACACATATTTAATCTTTCAACAATTATTAATCATTTATAACTTGTCGCCTCAATTAATAATATAACATATTATACGTATGATATCGTGACAATAATTGAATCAATAATATAAGAGATATGATGCGTGAGAATTATCGAAAGCAATAATCGAGTATAGCTAAGTGACTTCACGTAAGCATCAATAATCAATACCGCAGTAAACTATGCAACCACGCCAGACATCGCACTTTTTTACCACCGGTAGTTCAACGCTTTTAACGGTAACACCTCCGCCATCATTTTATAGAAAGATAATTTTGTTGTTTTCTAACTACGACAATACTTCCGTTGTGGGGTCCACCAATGATTGAGCCGTCGTACGAATATTCCCCGACAAAAAGAATATTCTCCGACCAAACGAATATTTTATAACAACTTGCTTACTTTGCAAAATTTATAAATATTACCCATAACTATAACATTATATCAAATTTATTCCATAATATTCAAAAATAATATTTATAGAAAATTCATCTTTATTTATAAAAGTTGGGGTCTTACAACCTCCCCTTCTTATGAAATTTCTCCTTGAAATTAGGGTACGTACCTGGTATGTCGAAGAGGTAAGGATACCTTGATTTCATTTCAGATTCTAACTCCCAAGTCATTTCCTCAACATCGTGGTTCCTCCACAAAACTTTGACTTGAGGTATAACCTCGAGCGTAGAATATGTTCCTTCTTATCCAAAATTTGAACAGAACCTCTTCATACGTCCAAATCTTCCGCTATTTTGTCCTGGTTCTAACTCAATAATATGGTTCGGGTCTTTCACATATTTACGTAACATGGATATGTGAAAAACGTTATGAACACGAGACATATTTAAGCAGAAAGCGAGTCTATAGGCCACGCCCCTACTCGATCGAGGATTAAAATGGACCGATGAATCGAGGATTAAGTTTTCCTCTCTTTCCAAATCTTGTAACTCCTTTCCATGGAGCAACTCTTAACAACACATGATCTCCTATATCGAATTCCACGTCCTTTCGATGAAGATCAGCATAACTCTTTTGTCGATTTTGTGAGGTTTTTATACGTTGTTGGATCGTTTGAATCTTTTTCGTAGTCATACATACCAACTCCGGTCCCAACAACGTTGCTTCACCCACCTCCTCCCAGCATACTGGAGAACGACACTTTCTTCCATACAACGCTTCGAATGGAGCCATGCCAATACTTGCTTGATAACTGTTGTTGTAGGAAAACTCCAACAATGGTAAGAACTTGTCCCAACTCCCCTTGAAATCAAGGACACAGAGTCTTAATAGATCTTCAAGAGTTTGAATAGTCCTCTTTGATCGTCCGGTCCGCCTCGAGGATGATATGCCGAGCTAAATCGTAAGTCTGTGCCCATAGCTTTTTGCAAACTAACCCAAAATCGTGAAGTGAATCTTGGGTCTCGATCAAAAACTATGGATATCGGCATACCATGCAGTCTTACAATCTCGTTTATGTACATACGAGCAAGACGTTCAAGTGTATAAGTTTCTCGATATCGGTAAGAAATGAGCAGACTTGGTCAATCTATCAACAATGACCCAAATCGCATCAATACCTTGAGAAACCTTAGGAAGACCGGTAACGAAATCCATGTTAATGTGCTCCCACTTCCATTCTGGAATTTCAAGTGGTTGCAATGGACCTTTTGGTACTTGATGCTCCGCTTTAACTCGTTGACAAGTTAGACACCTTGAGATAAACAAATATCTCTCTTCATATTGCTCCACCAAAATGTATTTACGAATATCATGATACATTTTGGTACTCCCGTGATGGATTGCAAATGGTGTGTTGTGCGCCCATCATGATATTATTCTTTAAATCGTAGCCGTTAGGAACACAAAGTCTGGAGTTGACTCAAGTATTCCTTCTTCATCGATTCTTGCTTCCTAAGATAGCACCTTCTTGCACTTTCTTCCTCATATGCATCGCCTCTAGTCCAGAGCTTTAAGCAAATTTTTAACTTTATCGATTAAAAGTCGATTCTACTCAGTATACTCGCTATCATCACATGCGTCCTTGGAGTCTTTAACTCTATCTCCATCCTTTGCAAGTCACACAAAATGGGCCTTTATACGACAATATCGCACTTTTCGTGACTTGCATATGATCTTCTACTCAATGCGCCAACTACCACGTTCGCTTTTCCGAGATGGTATTGGATGGTATGATCATAATCTTTCAACAGCTTCAAGCCAACGTCGTTGTTGCATGTTGAGTTCCTTTTGAGTGAAGAAATATTTGAGGCTTTTATGATCCGTAAAGATCTCCACTTTCTCCCCATACAAGTAATGCCTCCAAATTTTAAGTGCAAAGACAACAGCTACCAACTCTAGATCATGAGTAGGATAATTCCTCTCATATTCTTTGAGTTGTCGCGAGGCATAGGCTATAACTTTTCCATGTTGCATGAGAACACATACCAACCCTTTGCACGAAGCATCATCAGTAGATGACAAATCCTCCGAGCCGATGGTATTGTCGAGCAACTTTGAAAAATAAGTCTCCTCTTGAGTTCTTGAAAACTCTTCTCACATTCTTTGCTCCAACCAAACTTTGTATCTTTCCGAGTCACCGAAGTCAATGGAGTAGCGATTCGAGAAAATCCTTCCACGAATCTTCGATAATAACCAATTTAAACCGAGAAAGCTACGTGCTTTCTATCATTGATTTAGGTTGTTCCCGACTTTGAATAGCTTCAATCTTTCTTGGTTGGTCAACAGATATTCCATGACTTGATACCACGTGCCCAAGGAATGCTACTTCTTCAAGCTAGAACTCACATTTCTTCAACTTGGCATAAAGCTTATATTCACGAAGCTTTTGGAGTGTCGACCTCAAGTGTTGCTCATGATCTTCACGGCTTTTGAATAAATAAGGATGTCATCAATAAAGATGACCACAAAGTGATCTAAATATTCCTTGAATACTTGGTTCATCATATCCATGAAGGTAGCAGAGCATTAGTCAATCCAAAGGACATGACTAGGAATTCATAATGCCCGTCTCGAGTTCTCAAAGCCGCTTTGGAATGTCACGTGGTTCTAATCTTCAATTGGTGATATCCTAACGAAGATCAATCTTTGAAAAGAATTTGGCTCCTTGCAAATCGGTCAAATAGGTCATCAATACGTGGCAATGGATACCTATTTTTTGATGGTGACATGATTCAACTCCCGATAATCAATACAAAGTCGCATACTCTCATCTTTCTTCTTCACGAATAGAACATGAGCACCCCAAGGAAAGTACTAGGACGAATAAAGCCAATGTCTAACAATTCTGCAGTTGGGTCTTTAACTCCTGAAGTTCAATAGAGCCATTCGATATGGGCTTTGGAAATAGGTTTTGTCTGGGGGTTCAAGGTCGATACAAAATTCAATTTCACGCCTGGGGTAGGCCAGAAGTTCTTCTGGGAATACGTCAGAAATTTATTAACAATAGAAATATCGTTCAAAACTGACGTATTTTTGTTTAAATCTGTGACATGAGCTAAGAAAGATTGACATCTATTTTTCAATAAACGAATAGCTTTATGGCTTGAGATGACCGTGATTGATTTTAATGGTTTGGTCGTTTGAATTCACATAATAGGTTGATTAGGAATATGAAAGCTAACAACCTTACGAAAACAATCAATTTTTGCATGATAAGTAGTTAACCAATCAATCCCTAGAATCACGTCAAATGCAAGTATTTTTAATGAAATAAGATTGACAGGTAATGTGAGGGTACCGATTTGAACCAAACAAGACTTGTAAACAGTGGATGTAATGAAGGTTTCTCCCAACGGAGTTTCCACAGATAAGTCAAAGTCTAATTTCTCCGGAGTCAAATTTAATCGATGAGTGTAAGTAGGAGAAATAAAAGAATGGGTAGAACCCAGATCAAATAAAGTATAGACTTCATTAGAGTTTATGATAAGCTTACCCGATGACCTCATTCGATTCCTTGCTCTTTGGGAGGTCACAACAAACGCCTCTCCCACCTTTCTAGGTTTTGACTTTTCCGGGACGGCCTTTGGTGCCTCCATCCTAGCTTTGAATTTGTCTTCTAGAAACGACAAAATCGAGCTAAGTGACCTTCTCTTCCATAATTATAACATGCTTTGACTGCATGGCGCGCAGCTTTGATCGATATGTCCCTCTCCTCCGCATTTAAAGCATATGATAGGTGGTCTTTCTCCTTCCTTAACAACGGGTCTTTGAGGCTTTGACGTCTTTCCATCATTGTTGAATCTCCTTTTCTTGAAATGTCCATTCTTATTGTTTTGGCCTCGATTACCACCGAATCGGTTACCATATCTCGCTCGTTGATTCCCTCCACGCTTGTTGTCACCGCTTGATGACTACTCACGCGGTATTATAATTTTGTTGGTCGCTCTTTTTAGTTGCGTTGACTCATTATCGCGCTCCACTAATCGAGCCCTATTTACAACATCTGAATACAAACACGGTTTTGAGAAATAAGATGTTGACGTATCTCCCGCTTCAACCTCTTAAAAACATTCGCGCCATTCTCTCTTCATTATCCACCAAGTGGGACGAACCGTGATAACTCCGCAAATTTTGCCTCGTATTGCGACTCGGTCCATATTGTTTTGTTCCAACTTGATAAACTCCACCTCCTTCATGTGGCGAATACTTTCGTGAAAGTATTTGTCGTTGAATGCCTCCCCGGAACTTCTCCCAAGATATCTTCAAGACAAAGAAGTTGAGTACGCTTTTACCGATTCCCACCAAGATGTCCTCCTCACAAGAACATAAAGGCGAAGGGAACCTTTTGCTCCTTGGAGCATCCCAAGACATCAAATATCTTGGTAATCTGCTTTATCCATGCTTCCGCCAGAAGTGATTTTGGCTCTCCCTTAAACTCCGGTGGTCCCAGCTCCTTGAATTGTTTAGCGGTGACCGCCCGAGAGTTCAAGTGTTTCCACCTACGCTTTTGGACGAGAGTCGCCTCTACTTTCTTTGTTGCATAAATTGCATAAAGCCTCTTAACATTTGATCATTCATCATTTGGTCAGTGTTGTTGTTTGCATGAGGATTGTCGCCTTCCTGATGCACATTATCCTGATTATTAATATGTGGTGAATCAACGATCGTCTGTGCTCCATTGCTATTCGCAACATTCTCAGATGTCATTTTCAGATACTGCCACAAAACAAAAGGTTAATTGACATGTAACAAATTATCTCTATATTTTGACCGACCAATAAAATAGCACATAAACTTAGGTAGGTCATACTAAATGAAGGTATTCCCTGCCTCCCTCCTAGTACTATTCTCACATCTTAGCCGAGGATCATATCCCTAAGCTTTGATACTGTTGTGACGCCCCCAAAATTAGGTATACATCACCCATCTTGGGTAGTCAGATACATGGTACAGAATTTAAATACAACTTACTAATATAAGTGAAGGAAAGAGAAAAATGAGGGTACACTGTCAACCTAGAGCAGAGAAGTTGTGCATGTAGGGTGTGGGATTTAACAGGAATCCCTTGTGCTCATGTAGTTAAAGCCATTCATTCTATATATGGAAACCCTATAGAATATGTTGCTAAGTGGCACATTAGGGATACATATATTAAGAATTATTCTCACACTCTAAAAGTTCTAAATGGGGAAGACTTTTGGGATTTTACTGAGTGTTATTTAATGTTGCCATCACCAATGAAGAAAAAGATGAAGGGAAGGCCACGGAGATTGAGAAGGAAGGAGCACTAGGAAGATGGGACTACTAGCAATAATGTGGCTAGGGTGTTATCGATGTCGGGATTTTTATTTGTCCCTTTTTTGTTCTTGTTATTTGGTGTTCTCATGTTGTGTGAGATTTGTTTGAAAAAACAAGTGAAAAAGGTCCGACATATATATGTCGACGATTTGACTGTAAGAGTAGCCAGTTGGTGTTTTTAACCGATTTCACCAACGCAACCGAGAAAAGGTTTGCACATTGACCTAGTGATATGACACTGCTAAACGGGTCTGTGAAACCTAGATTCATTTGGGTTTGGGGGATTATGCGGAGGAAAGGTATTAGGTACCCCTCGACATCCGTGTTACCACGGTGACCACCACTTTTCAAGAAACTGTTATATGAATATATGTGTGTGTGTGTGGATCAATGTGCAATTTATTTGGAAGTATTGCGAGGCCTCGTTCGCACCTATATACAAAGGGTTTGAATTTATATGAAAAATTCAGTTTTAAACAGGATATAGTACTGAGGTTTTGTAAAAGAGGTTTTTCAAACCCTGTGCTTAATAGTAATTGAGACCTTTTTCATACTTCCATTTTTATTATTAAATGTTCGACTTGATTGCTTTTATTTTTGAGATGCGAAGCATTTTCGAGAAAATAATACATAGCAGTGCTGAACTCCTCATGGGCATGAAAGCCATCTAAGGAAATTCAAACACCGTGAATAATTTACAAGCTGCTTACAACTGAAAATGTCCATCACGGGAATCGAATCTAGATTCAAGAGAAATTCAATCTGTGATCACATGATCCCTAGGCTCACATGACGTCATAATTTATATGAAAAGTAGTAAGCGATATATATATATATATATATATATATATATATATATATATATATATATATATATAGTTGTAAATATATATATATACAAACATGATCAACCACCACGAAAGCACCTCCATGGGGATCTAAATGTAAATATATAAAAGCGGTAAATATATATATATATATATATATATATATATATATATATATAGACATGATCAACCACTACGAAGCACCTCCATGGGGATCGAAAATATAAATAAAGCAATAAATGCAATCAACTCCACTTAAGTAAACTCCAAAGTGACTAAATGTAAAGAAAGCGGTAAAAACGATCAACCACCACGAAGTAAACTCCAAAGGGACTAAATGTAAATAAAGCGAAAGAAATGGCCAATGAAGTAAACTCCAAAGTGACGAAATGTAAATAAAGTAGTAAAAGGCCACGAAGTAAACTCCAGGCCTGACAGAAATGTAAATATATATATATATAAGCGGTAAACGCATAGGATGTTTCTCAATCCCTACTCAGTTTATCATTTCAATGATTTGTCACTATATATATATATATTTATATATAAGCAGTAAATGCACCAGATATAAAATCTAAGCTCATTGAACAAAGTTCGACAACAGTTCATATATATAAATATATATATAGATAAAAGCAGTAAATGCTCTGAATGTAAAATACAGGCTCATCGGACATAATCTGACAACGGTTTATATATATAAATATATATATATATATATATAAGCAAGTAAACGCTCCAAACAGAAGTCTAGGCTCAATCAAGGAATAACTCGATAATGTTAGTCCATATATAAATATATACATATATAAGTATATATACTGACAAAAATGAAAACCACGGACCGAAGTCCGGGCATACACACGCAACACGACTCTCAATGTGAAGAATAATGTGTGCAAAGATGAAGAGAAAGGCTTTATAGAGTGTAAGAAGGCTTATAGTGGGCTGCCAAAGAAGACTTCTTTGACTTTAAGTGGATAAACACTCGGCTCCTGTCGGTAAAAATATAGCTATATATGAGCTAACAAGTGTTTAAAATGACAAGGCTTCCTCGCCTTTTTTCTCTTTAATTATGACCACCCCAAGCTCTATATTTATAGAGTCGGCACCATGATGCACTGGGGACACCAAGCAGATGCACTGTGGTACGCACTGGGTACCCTGTGCTCTGCGGTCCTGCCGTCTCAAAGTACGTGCATTCGTGCACTGTGATATTCGCTCGAACTTGTAGAACTTCAATCCAAGCATCCGATTGAGGTGTACAAGACCTTTTTTGGACCGCCGTTATCGAGAGTTACGCAATGACATGGGACTAGAGATTGTACGAAGTCAGGAAGAGGGGACCATGCTCATAGTCTTCAAGCTTCAAATTCTATCCGGTGTGCTGCCCTGCGTAATAGTTACTCGGGATTGGAACTCCTTGGCTCTTGTGGGACATTATTGTGTAGAAATGTATGTATGAGATGTTGAGATGCGTGATGTGGGGTTGAGGTGGCAAGATTATGATTTTTCCCCTCACCAGGGTTATCTCTAGTTTGGGCTGATAAAGCAGACGTTGCTCAGGGTTATCTCTGAGATTAGACTGTTGCAAGTGTTTAAATTCCTCAGGGTCATCTTTAAGTGTACTTGTCTTCTCGGTGTTATCTCTGGGTCTTTGGAATGAATGCCTCGACGGGAGTTCCGAGGTTGAAGCTGATTGCATGCATTTAAAACAAGCATTTCCGGGGTTATCGCCAGAACTGCAACGACATTCCTTTGGGTTATCAGCAAGGATGAAACTCGGGGTTATCTCTGAGGTTGGAACTGATACTCCCGATGTGTGTTTCGGGGTTGAGACTGAACTTTCGGTGGTATTCAGAATGGATATGAGCTATCTTCTAGGGTAATCTCCGAAAGACTAATCTGCCCTAGTGCAATGTTAGTAATAGGTGTGTAGAAAATTTTGAGTGTCTACAGATGCCCCTCTTTATCATATTCATGCAATGCAATGCATGGATAGGATAAAGAATCCTAGAAACTTGAAATACAACAAGATAAACATGATGCAAATGCATGATGGATATATGTTATTGGATTCTTTTCCAACATGCTGGGATGATTTCCGGTTCCCTGTTAATCCTGCCGGGGATGACAATCAGTGATGTCTTGGATGTGTAATCTAAGTCTTCTAGGATGTTGACGTTGGGGTTATCACCAAAGTCTTAAATCCTTGATACAGACTTTACTCTGAAGATGTGCCTCTCATGTGCAAGTGATCTATGGGGATAAAGCTTTGTCTATTTGAGGATGTGTATAACATATTCCATCATCGGTCCTCTCCGATGAGGATGGCCTTCTCTGGTTTGTGTCACCAGCATATACCATGGTCCTGTTGGAGTTACTGCCAACAGTATATATTGTCAGGGCTGCTTGACCTTCGTTGATGTGTGTATCATTGGATAAATCCATGTTGGGCAAACTATCAAGGCTGCTTGACCTTTGTTGATGTGTGTATCAATGGATAGATATGCGTTGTAACCCCTACCGGGGAACATGTCAAGGCTACTTGACCTTCATTGACGCGTATATCAATGGTTGAATTACGATGTAACCCCCGCCGAGGAACATGTCAAGGCTGCTTAACCTTCACTGACGCGTATATCAATGGTTGAATTACGTGGTAACCCCCACTGCGGATACGCTCATGGACGAAGAATGCGTTGTAACCCCCGCTAGGGATACATTATCAATGAATGAAATCTATGTTGCAACCCCCGCCAGGGAAAGGCTTTTAGGGTTACGACCCTGTATATGGCGGCATAGGACCTGTGTGAGGCATTGTCGAGTATGATTTGCAAAAGCTGAGATCATCAGTATAGTGTACCTTGTATTTAGGCGAATACCAATGAGTGACATGTAAAGCTATAATTTGACTTATGACAACCAGGATTCCAAGCTATTCCTCTCAGTCGCGTAGCATTTTTATTCCTGATTTGGTATTTTTAGCTTGTGAGACCTCCTTTGCAACTTGAACTAAACTGAGCCAGAGGAGTGGGACTCATGTAGGGGTGCCGAAGGTACACCTGCGGCAGGCGTAGGTGGACCTACGACCAACCATGGGTATGTAATGCCTGTAGGTTGCTTTTATAAGTCATTTTTAAGTGGCTCCAAGAAGGAAATCTGAGAGCTCTTCTTCAGATCTGCTGAGTTTGGGTGACTTTTTCAGAATTTCGCCACCGCATAAGTGTTCTACACATGCCTCAGTAACGTATGCATGTATTCTTTTACAGTTTTTATCCGTCGAAAAATGAATTATCACATGAAATGCATCTAAACACATAGTAGTGAATATGTATGCTGATATGAATTGATAAAAAATATTCAACATAGTAAATGTTAGTATTAAACCATGTTGAACATAATTGTGACGCCCCCAAAATAGGTATACATCACCCATCTTGAGTCGCCAAATACATGGTACATAAATCAAATACAACTTAATTATACAACTGTAGTGTAAAATACGACAAAACATAAACTGAGAGTTTAATCAAGAATATTGCCTTCTAGACAATGTCCACTCTCAATGGAGTCCTCAAAGACAATATACAAACTCAAATTCAGTCCTCATTACATTTATTATCACACTATTTAACAGAATAATGAGGACTATTAATGCTATCATCCGGACTGTCACTCTGTTTCCCAACTCGTCCCAGCTATATTCTCATTTTCTGAAGAGAACAGTGAAAGAAAAGGGTGAGCTCAACTAGCCCAGTAAGAAATATTATGACTAAGATAATATATAATAAATTATCATTAGTCTTCAACAATGTTAAACTGATAAAATACAATAGACATCAAGTTTAACTGCAGCGGAATAAGCAATCCATTAGAAGAGTCAAGTAGAGCATGATATCTACTAACTTCTATGATTTAAAATATTTTCATCAATTTTTATCGCTGAGACTCAGCTTAATAAATAAACCCCATCATCGAATCATCCCTGCACTCTTGGCCAAGGATATTCATTAAATCATCAATGGTCATAACTATACCGAAAAATCCCTGGTCATAATCATACCAAAAACTGTCCATCAATGCACTACAGGCCACTTAGGATTTTTACCACATCATTCATCACATTACGGTCCTGATTACACCGAATAATCCCTGGTTATAATCACACCAAGTCCATCTATGCACGTAAGCCAAAGATGACTTTTATCACAATATAAGCATGAGAATGATGATAATGGTATAAGCATTAATCAAACAAAAATAAGGATAAATATTAAAGACTTTAAATTTATCCAAATATTATCAATCATTTAATAAACTCATATTCTAATATTGTTAATATTATAACAATATTTTAATCACTTCTTAAACTTATAAATAATTTATTTCAATTGTTTACACTTTACCCAATAATGCATTTAATCATTCAAAAATTACATACTCATAAGATTTCATTACCAATGATCAAATCCCTTATCAAAAATCTGCATACACCCTATATAGGATTCCCAAGCCATAAAATCCTATTACCAATTTTTCAACTTCACATAAAATATTTAACTCATATGTTCGTAACTAAACCATTTTCATGAAAAATACCAAATCAGTCCCAAAAATATTTCTTTTCTGGGATTTAGCAGAATATAGTCCCATAATGAACATATATTTTTCTCGAAATTTTTAAAATTTATTTACTATTTTTCAAAAATCAATTTCTAATTAATTCCTTAAGAAATTAGTTACCTCAAGTTTAACTTCAGAAATTCCCAAATCTTGGCAGGATCTTACACATGTTAATGTGAGCTTCTAGTTTAAATTTCATGGTCATCGGAGTTATAGAACTCTGGTTATAGCATTTTTCATTGTAAAAAACTATATATTGAAAAAGTCATAACTTGCTCATTTTAAGTCGGAATGAGCTCATTTTTGGACAGGAGGTACTTTATACCATATATTTTCATGTCCCAAAAGACCGGAATTTTTCTAACAAATGAAGTGGCCGAAAATTCCCTTTTAAATTTCTAGGCAGTAGTTTTTTTTAGTATTTTGCAGCTTTTGACTCCTTTGCTAAAATTAGTCCACACGAAAATCTACAACACCTTTTCCAGTGATTCCACTTGGATAAATTAGAAAACTCATAGATCTAACTCTAGAACTTGACCACACTCAAAAATTTTAAATATAATAGGAGATATGGTCCATTGAATTTCATGTTCTATTTTCACCAAAATCTGATTTTCAACCCTTTGTGATTTCTAAGAAACTTTCATGTTTTCACATGATAACCAACATAACTCATCATAACACTTACTAATACTACATATACCCATGATTTTCATCAGTCCAATGCTTTTATTATGACTTTCATCATAATCCACGTAAACAGGTCATTTCCACAATTTAATAAGGAATGAATACAAAGGATCATTCACCATGCATGTTGTAAGACCCCAAAATTTTTTTAAATAAAAAGGAATTTCCTTTATTTATTATTTTGAAATAGTAAGGGTTGATTTGATTAATGTGGATAGTTAAGGGTTAAATACGCAAATATTTCAAAATAAGCAAGTGGTTATAAAATATTCATTTTTTTGTCGGGAATATTCGTTTGGTCATGGAATATTCAATGCGTCGGGGAATATTCGTGCATTACGGCCAAGCAGCCATGTGTGGGCCCCATAACGAAAAAGCGATTGGATGAAGAAAACGACAAATATAAGTTGGTTAAAAATAACGGCGTAGTTATTCTCATTAAGATCATTGGAATACCCTATGGTGGTTAAAATACAAGAATACTGGCGTGGTTGCATAAGAGCTGCAGTATTGCATTTTATTGCATCAATTATTGATCCTTATGTAAGAAGGCACTACTCAATAATTGTTACAATAATTATTGCTCAAAGATTTTATTTTATTGATTCAATAATTCTTTGCGTTGATATTTTATATTATTGTTGTTCAATAATTGTCACCGCATTATCTCCATTATCGGATCAATAATTCATATTATTTAAATAATATTATTAGATAGCATTATTGGCAATGTCTAGAAAGTTCTCATCAAGGAGAGGTTTGGTCACCTAATTGCGCTTGCCAGAAGAGAAATCCTTATCTGAAAGCCCCCTCTTTCCTGGAGCGGCTACCGGTTGTCATAATTGTGATTCTCGTAATATTATTTGTGAATAATTAATTATTGATATGATAAGAAAATATTTATAAACGATGGATTTATTTATTTTATGTGGTTATAATTGAATGATTTAATGTTGAGGTGTTTTATCGATAATTTTGCCGGAATGGAGGTATTAAAATCAAATCAAGATTTTTTACGATTTATTATGTGAGTTATAATTTTTAATCCGACCGTTGGATCGTTGTAATTTTTGGATATGTTATACATACATAAGTTGAGTATATGTCCACAAATTTTGAACCGTTAAAATGAACGAATGATTTGTTATGAATTTTAAGAGGTGACTGATTCGGAAATTAGGGTTATAATTGATTTTGGTGGAAAATTCTAGAATTGAGTGGGCCCCACTTGTGGTTGGTGAAGAAATGTGCTGAATTTTATTTCAAATGTGGTGGGTGGCAATAGTAGCGAGGTAGTAAAAAGCCATCGGTGTGCAGTCAAGTCCGCTTTTACGGGCTAACATTTTCCTATAAATAGAGGGCTAAGTTAGAATTGAAAATCACACCGTAAACAAAGATTTCTCTCTTTCTCTCTATATATTATTGAGCGTATTTTGTGAGTATTTAGATACTTTGAGAGTTCTTTGTTGAAAGACAAGTTTCATTCAGCATCACTTCCGACCTTTCCTTCCGAAGTACTGATTCTTTGAGGTAAGGGATATTATTTTTTTTTCGTAATGATATTATTTCTTCAATATCATTATGCTGAAATATTGGTTGGAACTTTTTATCAAATTTGGAACTTTTTCATGTCGGGGTTACTATTCATGAGTTACTATTCACGAGTTACTATTCATGAGTTACTATTCACGAGTTACTATTCACGAGTACTATTCATGAAGCGTGAAGATGTTTTTTGTGGAATTTCTATCTTTTGGTGTCGGAGTTACTATTCACGTATACGACACTATTCACGTATACGACACTATTCACCGAAAAAT
Organism: Panax quinquefolius; assembly: GCA_020205615.1. NCBI lineage: Eukaryota > Viridiplantae > Streptophyta > Magnoliopsida > Apiales > Araliaceae > Panax > Panax quinquefolius. Next base: position 85,146,587 of record CM035163.1, read on the forward strand.
AAAATTTCTTCTTTTCGTCCAAAATATCTATTCTGGATACTAGCTTTGATTGTATCCATGTTTTGATCATTCTTGAATTTTACACCACTATGATTATTTTTGAGGTATTGTTGGACATGGATAAAACAAAGTACGAATCCTTAATCCTTAATCCTTGTCATTTTGTTTCACTGGATTCGTTCTTTAAAATATTTTCATCATCCTCGGTCTTAAATGATGATATTATTGAATATCTTTGGCCCAGAGTGCAAAGATGAATGATTTCTGAAGAATATCTTTGGCTCAGAGTGCAAAGATGAACAGTGTTTAAATGAACATGACCGATCGATGAATATCTTTGGCCTTTAGTGCAAAGATGAGCAAAAGTTGAGATGAACATGACCGATTGATGAATATCTTTGGCACAGTAGTGCAAAGATGAATATTTGATTTGAGATGAATATTGATTGATGTTACGAGGATAAAATATTGATGATGGATTTATTAAATTCATAGATTATAGTAGATTTCATTCTCTACGTAACTCTTCTATGAATTATTATTTCATTGCTAATGTTGATCCGAAACTTGTTGTCTATTGTATTCTATTAAATTTTTCCTGTTGAAGACTAACGATAATTTGTTGTATATTATCTTAGTCATAATATTCTTTTGAGCTAGTTGAGCTCACCCTTTTCCTTTTTGTTCCATTCTTCTCGTGAGGGCGAGAATATAAGCGAGTACGAAGCCTGGGTATGGAATGAAGGTTTTAGAAAGGATTGTTTAGTAATCCTCACCATTTTTGTAAAATAATGTATCAATAAATGTGATGAGGATTTATTGGAGTATAAATATTGTCTAGAAGATAATATTTGTATTTAAACTCACAGTTTTACTGTTGTAATAATAAAGTTGTAGTTGTTTCTGTACCATGTATTGACAACTCGAATGGGTGATGTATACCTATTTTTTGGGCGCCACAGGTTGGTATCAAAGCTTAGGATATGATCTCCCATGAGATCTGGGAATAGAACTAGGAGGGGAGAGACGAGTAAATCCTTCGCTAGTGTGTCCTACCTAAGCTTATTTGTTAGTTGGTCAGTATATAGGGATATTATGTGATATATTGATTTCCTTAATTAACCCTTGTTTTATGACAGTATTTGAGAATGTCGACTGAGAATATTAACAGTGGAGTAAATGAGACCGTGGAGATGCCTGTACTTACCAACGAGGAGAACGTGCAACAGGCTGGCAATGTTCCTCCCATGAACAACACCACCGAAAGCGATGATGAACGAGGGATGTTTAGAAGCTTTTTTGCGCTTCATGCAAAATCGATTTAGGAGACTCGTGTTCAAAATACGAGGAGGAAATGATAGCAATTCACGGGTTGTCACGAATGCAAGCGATTCAAAGAGTTGGGACCACCGAATTTAAGGGAAAGCCAGATCCGATCATGGCGGAAACATGGGTCAAACAAATTACCAAGATATTCGATGTCTTGGGATGCACGAGGAACAAGGTTCCATTCGCCACCTTTATGTTCCGTGGCGAAGCGTATCACCGGTAGGAGTCTCAGTGAAGCGTACCATCCAAATTTTTCAAAGATGTCTTGGGAGATGTTTGAGAGACTATTTAATGACAAATACTTTCCTAAAAGTGTTCGTCGTATGAAGGAAGTGGAGTTCATCGATTAGAGCAAAACAACATGACGGTGTCTCAAAGACGAGGCAAAGTTTGCGAGTTATCCAGTTTGCACCTCATTTGGTGGAGAATGAGGAACGATATGACGCGGATGTTTCTTAGAGGTTTGAAACCCAGATACGTCAAGATCTCATTTCTCATAAACTTTCTCTTTATTCAGATGTTGTAAACAGGCTCAATTATTAGAGCGAGATAACGAAACTACGGTCAACCGAGGACCATAACCGTGGATCGTACGTAGATAGCGATCCAATGTAATAATGATAACTCGCAAAGAAAGAAATAAAGGACGAGAAATGGTAACCACTCTGGTGGTAATCATGGTCATGAAAATGTAAAGAAGCGAAATCGAGAGAGATTTTAAAAGAGGAGATTTAACAACGACTATGTGAAGGAAGACGTCTGCGCGTAAACAAGAATCGGTTCTAAGGGAGGAGAGCGACCACCGGTCATATGCTACAAATGCGAAAAAGAGGGACATATCACCAAACCCGCCCACAACAGCTTCAAGGTATGCTATAGTTGTGGAAAGGAAGGACATATCGCCGAGATTATGCGATAGCGAAACCTAGTTCAATGGGGGACGGTGACTCAAAAGATCGTCCCGTAAAAGTCAAAGTCAACGATTCCGGAAGAGCGTTTGTTGTGATCGGTCATAATGCGAGGAACCCAAACGAGGTGATCACGTAAGCTATTTATAAATTCTTGTGAAGTTTATACCTTACTTGATACCGTGCTACCCATTCATTTATCTCTCCGCATGTGCTCAACGCTTAAACTTGACTCGGAGAAATTAGACTTTGACCTATCTCGTGGAAACTCCGTTAGGAGAAACTTTCATCACATCCACTGCTTTATAAATCTTGTTTGATTCAAGTTGGCACCATCACCTTACCTCGTTGACCTTATCTCTTTAAAGATACTTGCTTTTGATGTGATTTTAGGGATTGATTGGTTAACTACTCATCATGCCAAAATTGATTGTTTTCGTAAGGTTGTTAGTTTTCATATTCCTAACCAACCCGTTGTTATGCAATTCAAGCAACTAAACCATTAAAATCAATCACTATCATACCTAATCATAAAGCTATTCGTTTATTGAAAACGGATGTCAAGCTTTCTTAGCCCATGTTATGGATTTGAATAAAGATACGTCAAATTTGAATAATATTCCTGTTGTTATTGACTTTCCGACGATTTCAAGAACTTCCTGGTCTACCCCGAACGTGAAGTTGAATTCTTTATTGATCTTGAACTTGGTACAAAGCCCATTTCTAAAACCCCATATCGAATGGCTCCTATTGAACTTCAGAGTTAAAGGTCCAACTACGAAATTGTTGGACATCGGTTTCATTCGCCCTAAGTACATCTCCTTGGGGTGCTCTGCTTTATTTGTAAAGAAGAAAGACGGGAGTATGCGACTTTGTATTGACTATCGGGAAATTGAACCATGTCACCATCAAGAATAGGTATCCTCTACCTCGTATTGATGACTTGTTTGACCCGATTGCAAGGGGCACAATTCTTTTCAAAAATCGATCTTCGCTCGGATATCATCAAATTTGAAGATTAGAATTGAGGATATTCCAAAGACTGCCTTCAGAACTCGGTATGGGCATTATGAATTCTTAGTCATGTCTTTCGGACTAACTAATGCTCCTGCGGCTTTCATGAATATGATGAACCGAGTATTCAAGGAATATTTGGATCAGTTCGTTGTTGTCTTTATTGATGACATCCTTATATATTCCAAAAGTTATGAAGATCATGAGCACCATTTGAAGCTGGTACTCCAAAGGCTTCGTGAAAACCAACTATATGCCAAATTGAAGAAATGCGAGTTCGCTTGAGGAAGTAGCCTTTCTTGGGCATGTGGTGTCAAAACATGGAGTATCTGCTTGATCCGTGAAGATTGAAGAAATACAAAGTTAGAGCAAAATGGGTTTTGTGGATCAAGTACGTAGCTTTTGGGCTTAGTGGGTTATTATCGGAGATTCGTGGAAGGGTTTTCTTGAATCGCTACTCCATTAACTCATTAACTCGAAAGGATACTGAAATTCGCTTTGGAGCGAAGAATGTGAGAAAAGTTTCCAAGAGCTTAAGAGGAGACTTATTTCTAAGACTGTTCTAACAATACCATCTGGTTCGGATGGATTTGTTATCTACAATGATGCTTCGAGCAAAGGGTTAGGATGTGTTCTCATGCAACGTGGGAAAGTCATAGCCTATGCCTCATGACAACTTAAAGAGTATGAGAGAGAATTATCCTACTCATGATCTAGAGTTAGCGTGATCGTTTTCACGCTAAAGATATAGAGGCACTATCTATATGGGGAGAAAGTGGAGATATATTCAGATCATAAAAGCCTTAAATATTTCTTCACTCAAAAGAACTCAACATGCGGCAAATGACGTTGGCTCGAGCTATTGAAAGACTACGACCACACTATTCAATACCATCCCGGTAAAGCGAACGTGGTAGTGACGCATTGAGTAGAAGATCATATGCGAGAACGAGTGCGATGATGTCAAGTATACGACAGAGCCAACTTTAATAGAAAAAGTTAAGGTTGCTCAAGCCACCGACTTCGAGCGATGCGTATGAAGAAGAAAGTACAAGAAGGAGCTATTCCAAAGCGAGAATTGATGAAGAAGGAATACTTCGAGTCCACTCTAGACTTTGTGTTCCTAACAACTCGATTTGAAGTACAAGATTATGATGGAGGCACACAATACACCATTTGCAATCCATCCTCGGAAGTACTAAAATGTATCGTGATCTTCGACATACATTTTGGTGGAACAATATGAAGAGAGAGATTGCAAAGTTTATCTCAATGTGTTTAACTTGTCAACGTGTAAAGGCGGAGCATCTAGTACCTAAGGGTCCGTTGCAATCACTTGAGATTCCGAAATGGAAGTGGGAACACATTACCATGGATTTCGTTACGGGTCTTCCTACGGTTTCTCAAGGCATCAATGCTATTTGGGTTATTGTTGATAGATTAACCAAATCTGCTCATTTCTTGCCGATACGGGAGACTTATTCCCTTGAACGTCTTGCTAGTATGTACGTAAATGAGATTGTGAGGTTGCATGGCATGCCTGTATCCATAGTTTCGGATCGTGACCCAAGATTCACTTCAAGATTTTGGGTTAGCTTGCAAAAGCTATGGGCACGGATTTGCGATTTAGTTCGCATACCATCCCCAAACCAGACGGACAATCGAGAGAGGACTATTCAAACTCTTGAAGATTTATTAAGACTCGTGTCCTAGACTTCAAGGGCGCTTGGGATAAGTATTTACCATTGGTGGAATTCTCCTACAACAACAGCTTATCGTGCAAGTATAGGTGTGGCTCCATTCAAGCATTATATGGACGAAAATGTCGCTTCTCCAATATGTTGGGATGAGGTGGGTGAAGCAACATTGTTGGGACCCGAGTTAAATACGTATGACTCACCGAAAAGATCCAAATGATTCGACAACGTATACAAATGGCACAAGATCGACAAAAGAGTTATGCGGATCTTCATCGAAAGGACGTGGAATTTAATGTAGGGGATCATGTATTGTTGCGAGTTGCTCCATGGAAGGGAGTTACAAGATTTGGGAAGAGAGGAAAGCTCAATCCACGATTTATTGGTCCATTTCAAATTCTTGACCGAGTAGGAAATGTAGCCAATAGACTTGCGTTACCTCCGAGTATGTCTCGTGTTCATAATGTGTTTCACATATCTATACTTCGTAAATATGTGAAAGACCCGAACCACGTTATTGAGTTAGAACCGGACGAGATAGCCGAAGACTTAACGTGTGAGGAGGTACTGTCAAGATCTTGGATAGGAAGGAGCATGTCCCTACGCAAGAAAGGTCATACCACAAGTTAAAGTTTTGTGGAGGAATCATGCTATAGAGGAAATGACCGGGAATTGAAGCGGAAATGAAAGCGAGGTATCCTCACCTTTTCAAACACTGTGTACGTCGTCAATTTCGAGGACGAAATTTCATAAGGAGGGAGGTTATAAGACCCCAAAATTTTTTTAAAAAGGAATTTCCTTTATTTATTATTTTGAAATAGTAAGGGTTGATTTGATTAATGTGGATAGTTAAGGGTTAAATACGCAAATATTTCAAAATAAACAAGTGGTTATAAAATATTCATTTTTGTCGGGAATATTCGTTTGGTCGTGGAATATTCGTTCGCTCGGGAATATTCGGATCCGACGGCGTAGCCATGTGTGGGCCCCATAACGAAAGCGATTGGATGAAGAAAACGACAAATATAAGTTGGTTAAAAATAACTGCGTAGTTGTTACCAAGTTAAGATCATTGGAATACCCTGGTTTAAAATACGATGTCTGGCGCGTGGTTGCACAAATGAAGCACTGCGGTATTGCACGCGGTATTGCATCAATTATTGATCCTTATGTAAGAAGGCACTACTCAATAATTGTTACAGTAATTACTGTTCAGTATTTTATTTTATTGATTCAATAATTGCTACGTTGATATTTTATATTATTGTTGTTCAATAATTGTCACTGCACATTATCTCCATTATCGGATCAATAATTCATATTATTTAAATAATATTATTAGATAAAATTATTGGCAATGTCTAGAAAGTTCACAAGGAGAGGTTTGGTCACCTAATTGCATGGCCCAAGAAGGAGAAATCCTTATCTGAAAGCCCCTTCCTGAACTACGGCTACCGGTTGTCATAATTGTGATTACGTAATATTATTTGTGAATAATTAATTATTGATATGATAAGAAAATATTATAAACGATGGATTTATTTATTTTATGTGGTTATAATTGAATGATTTAATGTTGAGGTGTTTTATCGGTAATTTTGTCGGAATGGAGGTATTAAAAATCAAATCAATTTTTACGATGTATTATGTGAGTTATAATTTTTAATCCGATTGTTGGATCGTTGTAATTTTTGGATATGTTATACATACATAAGTTGAGTATATGTCCACAAATTTTGAACCGTTAAAATGAACGAATGATTTGTTATGAATTTTAAGAGGTGATGATTCGTAAATTAGGGTTATAATTGATTTTGGTGGAAAATTCTAGAATTGAGTGGGCCCCACTTGTGGTTGGTGAAGAAATGTGCTGAATTTTATTTCAAATGTGGTGGGTGGCAATAGTAGCGAGTAAAAAGCCATCGTGTAGCAGGTCAAGTCTGCTTGCTAGGGCTAACATTTTCCTATAAATAGAGGGCTAAGTTAGAATTGAAAATCACACCGTAAACAAAGATTTCTCTCTTTCTCTCTATATTATTGAGCATATTTTGTGAGTATTTAGATACTTTGAGAGTCTTTGTTCAAGACAAGTTTCATTCAAAGATCACTTCCGCCTTTCCTTCCGGCAATCGATTCTTTGAGGTAAGGGATATTATTTTTTTTTCGTAATGATATTATTTCTTCAATATCATTATCTTTGAAATATTGGTTGGAACTTTTATCAAATTTGGAACTTTTTCATGTCTGGGTTACTATTCATGAGTTACTATTCACGAGTTACTATTCATGAGTTACTATTCACGAGTTACTATTCACGAGTACTATTCATGAAGCGTGAAGATGTTTTTTGTGGAATTTCTATCTTTTGGTGTCTGAGTTACTATTCACGATACGACACTATTCACGATATCGACACTTATTCACCTAAAAATAAAATTTCTTCTTTTCGTCCAAAATATCTATTCGGATACTAGCTTTGATTGTATCCATGTTTTGATCATTCTTGAATTTTACACCACTATGATTATTTTTGAGGTATTGTTGGACATGGATAAAACAAAGTACTGAATCCTTAATCCTTAATCCTTGTCATTTTGTTTCACTTTGGATTCGCTTCTTTAAAAATATTTTTCATCATCCTCGCCTTAAATGATGATATTATTGAATATCTTTGGCTTTAGAAGTGCAAAGATGAATGATTTCTGAAGAATATCTTTGGCTGTAGTGCAAAGATGAACAGTGTTTAAATGAACATGACCGATCGATGAATATCTTTGGCCTTTAGTGCAAAGATGAGCAGTGTTGAGATGAACATGACCGATTGATGAATATCTTTGGCTCAGTAGTGCAAAGATGAATATTTGATTTGAGATGAATATTGATTGATGTTACAGGATAAAATATTGATGATGGATTTATTAAATTCATAGATTATAGTAGATTTCATTCTCACGTAACTCTTCTATGAATTATTATTTCACCATGAATGTTGATCCGAAACTTGTTGTCTATTGTATTCTATTAAATTTTTCCTGTTGAAGACTAACGATAATTTGTTGTATATTATCTTAGTCATAATATTCTTTATCGAAGCTAGTTGAGCTCACCCTTTTCCTTTTTGTTCCATTCTTCTCGGAGGCGAGAATATAAGCGAGTACGAGCCTGGGTATGGAATGAAGGTTTTAGAAAGGATTGTTTAGTAATCCTCACCATTTTTGTAAAATAATGTATCAATAAATGTGATGAGGATTTATTGGAGTATAAATATTGTCTAGAAGATAATATTTGTATTTAAACTCACGCTTTCTTGTTGTAATAATAAAGTTGTAGTTGTTTCTGTACCATGTATTGACAACTCAGAATGGGTGATGTATACCTATTTTGGGGGCGTCACACATATGATAATCCATATAGACAGGTTATTCCAACAGAATAATAAAGAATGGAATAACAGAAGAATTCACCATGCATGCGATAGATCGCATGCATGTGTTATTCCCAACCGAATAATTAATAATGGAACGGATCATGCGAACGCATGCTGGCGGTGATATTCCGGCGCATATAATAAATGATGGAACCAGTCCCACGTAACGCATTGCAATCGGATATTCCGACGAATAATAAATGATGGAACCGTCCGTATATAAACGCACGCATGTGATATTACTTACGTAATAATAAAGAACGAAATAATAGAAGAATTTCACCATGTATGCGGTACTTCGATAAACAAGGTTATTCCAACATAATAATAAAGAATGGAATAACAAAAGAATTTCACCATGTATGCGGTACTTCGCATAAACAAGTTATTCCAACAGAATAATAAAGAATGGAATAACAAAAGTTCTCTTCATGAATAAGAAAGAAATAATACCCCTTACCTCAGAAGAAACTAGATACTGGAATAGTGACGTAGCAGGCTTCTCTTCTTCTTTCTCTCTATAGATTTTCTCTCTAAGCTTCTCTCTATAATAATTGCTCTATAGCTTTAGTGAATTGGTGAGAAATGAAGGAAGAATGAGCTTCTATTTATAGAAAAATATAGTTTTGATAATTGCATGTTTTGGGACTCAAAATATTACAGTACAATACTTCCAACTTTTCTTTCATTTTTAATTTAATCATGCAATTATTATCAAACTTGCACCACCTCCCCTAATAGTAAATAATGTGAATCAATAGTTCAATCATGTGATTCAATAGTTATAATCATGTGAAAATATGAATTACTGTATAGTACCTCCATCTATACATCCATCTTTAACTTAGTCATGCAAGTATTATCAATCTTGCACCAACTCCCCTAATAGTACAAGAATGTGATTCAATAGTACACACATGTGAACAAATAGTTATATAACGAGGATGCATTTTTTTTATCTTCATCCACACGAGGTGAATGCCTTTTCCATCTTTTTCATCCAAGTATGCGCCTCGATAGGATTGGTAGTACCCCTAAACTCTGGAGGTTCTACACTTTTGAAGTCCTTGAAGTTTGTTACCAGAATTACTTGGTGGTTATTACGCACGGGTTAATTATTTCTTCCCTGAAGGGCTTCTCTTAAAAAATCTACTACTCATTGAATAGGGTCTACATGTTTACTCTCGTTATTAACTGACTCTTCCGGTGCTGCTAGTCTACATTTGGGCAGAATTTTTCTGAAATAAAAATTCATATTATTATCTTATAATATTCTTTAAGTATTTATTCTTTTAATGTAACATTCTCATAACACATTTTTGAAATAAGAACATTTATATTCATATGCCATTAATCGTTATATCAAGTGTGATTGACCTATAGCATACTGCTATAAATGCTAACATTTATCCCTTACTATCACAAAAGGTGGGAAAATATTAACATACTACCCCTCTATCATTTACAAAAGTTTGGGGTTTACATACACTATCCCCTCTCTCACCCAAAAGAATGGGATTACAACAACAGAACATACATAAATACCAACTACTGCTACTAGACTACTAACACATAAACCTCAACCAAACATTCTACACTCCACAGCGCTCTTGTATGCTACTTGTGTTATGTGCGCCGCCACATCCATGCTCATAGTATACCGGCTTTGCCCTTACTCTGCCAGATAATGGTACACACCATCAACCAACCTCTCCATAGCTGTGCAAAAAGCGCAACCCATCTTGTTCATCTTTTTCTTCTTGTGTCTCACCTCGTCCTCTAAGTCATTAGGCCTATCATTGGCTTCCTCCCACTTCTCCTCGAAGTGAATCCACTCCGTCACTTCCATCTCCAGATGTGTGCGAAGAGCCTTTTTCTCCATCCTTTCAGTCAACTCCCTCTGTTTGGTCTCTTCTAGCTTACCCACTAGTTCCACATTTCTGGATATCGAATAGTGAAAAAGGGTTCCCATCTGTATACTTGCTTCTTTACGATATGCAATTTCTACCTCCATCTCCAGCATCTCGAGCGTCCTCTTATTGTCTTACTCCTTCAACTTCTGTATCTTAATCTCTCTCTCTTGAATCTGGGTCTCTAGCTCCTCAACTCTACACTCTAGCTCCAGGATTTTCTCCTCATACTCCCCTAACATCCGATCCTCGATCGGGGTCTCATCGGAATCCCCCACGAGCTCATCCTCCATGAGTTCCTCCTCAGGGTCAGGTTTTACTTTTATCGGCTCTTCTTCTGGGTCGGACTCCACATCAATCTGATCCTCGTCATCCTTGACAGGGGCCACTATCGAAATAGGCTCAGCTATCGAGGGTTCCTCGTACACCACATGTATATCACGTAGCTCCTCCTCGGTAATCCTACTAGGTCCTCCCATATCCGTCATCCTACAGCCACAAACATAAGACAACAAACAAACAAACTCCATTAGTATCTCATAATAAAAATATACTGTATGGATTAAAAATATATTTCACAATGCTACTAACACTCTAAGAAAACTCTACATGAGTTTTATCTCTTTCTATTTCTCTAAATTCTTCCAAGGTTATAGTTTAAGGATTCTCGCTCCTAAGGTTTATAACCTAATGCTTTGATACCAACCTGTGATGCCCCCAAATTCAGACACTCATATCATGAATTTAGTGTTTCACGATCTAACTCTAATAACATACTAAAATCTCACACAACAAAATAATATAATAATTAGGTCTCGTAACCGTTACTAAGACATTACATAATAAAATCCATAAAATAGCTTAATACATAAACCATAATTAAATCTTATTACAACTTTATAATAAACTTCTAGCATAGAGGACTAAAGCTAATCCATAGCTTTTCCCTTTCCCTTATCTTTTCCTGAGGATTCACCACGTTCTGCCTTAACTTTAAGGTTTAAAGGAAGCAAGAATGAGCAACAAATTTGCTCAGCAAGTATATAATAATAAAGGTGAACAGACATGATATAAAGTTAATAATCTCAAAGGTATAATAATCAAATATAGCTCAAGGGTTAAGGAAGAATGTTGTAAACAAGGAATTATCAATAGCTGCAAAACTGTCCTTTGAATTTTAAATAATGAGTCATTATAGACTAGAAGATTTTAAAAGAATTCAAAGGTTTCAACACTGAGTAGTCACTATGGACAGAGAACTCCAACTAGAATCAACAATATTAAACTAATAATCCAATAAAACAAGTATAATAGGTGATCAGCCCAAAATGGGGTTAAATACTTTCTAAGTCACTATACATTACGTCAACTTACAAATGGGTCACTAAATTTTTTTTTCTTACAGTCAAATCATTGAACTACATTTTATTAACAAAACGTTTGCAATTCCGATAACTATTTTGACTTTAGACGGAATTGGACAAATAAGCTACAGACGTGTAAAATAATTTTCATGTGGCACGGATCAGTCCATGTTGCCAACATTACGTGGATATAGAGGGAACTTCTCCCACCAAATTATTAGTGGATGGACCCACATGTGTATTAGGAGCAATTGAATCATCATTTGTCCCAAATTTGTTCTAGATTGTTAAACCGAGCCCTAACCCAACCCATCCCTTTAAAAGTGATCGATGAATTGAAAAACTCAGCAAAAAATGAGTAGTTGTTCAATCGATTAATTTGAAAAGCTAACAAAATTGATTATTTGGTGAATTATGGTGTGATTCAGGTTGGTCAAGTCATTTGATGTTCGACATCAAGTAAAGTGTAAGTCCCCAACTTTTTATAAATGAAATTGAATTTCCTCTATTTATTATTTTGAAATAGTAAGGGTTGATTTGATTAATGTGGTTAGTTATGGGTAAAATGCGCAAATATTTTAAATAAGCAAGTGGTTATAAAATATTCATTGTTGTCGGGGAATATTCATTTGGTCGTGGAATATTCTTGTTGTCGGGGAATATTCGTACAACGGCGCAACCTTTTGTGGGCTCCATAACGGAAAGCGATTGGATGAAGAAAATGATAAGTGTGAGTTTTTTTATAAATAACGGCGTAGTTGTTATCGTTAATACTATTGGAATACTCGGTTGTTAAAACACGATAATACGCGATGTTGCATAGTAGCACACGGTATTGCTCCAATTATTGATTCTTACGTAAGAAGGCACTACTAAATAATTGTTACAGTAATTACTGTTCAATATTTTATTTTATTGATTTAATAATTGCTACATTGATATTTTATATTATCGTTATTTCAATAATTATCACTGTACAGTATTTCCCATTATTAGATCAATAATTCATATTATTTGAATAATATTATTAGATAGCATTATTGGTAATGTCTAAGGAAGTTCTATCTAGGAAAGGGGTTTGGTCACCTAATTAGGTGCCAGTAAGGAGAAATCCTTATCGGAAAGCCCCCTCTTTCCTGGGAACTGGTTGTCATAATTGTGATTCTGTAATATTATTTGTGAATTATTAATTATTGATTTATATGATAAGGAAATATTTATTTTATGTACATATAAATGATGGATAGAGAAATATTTATTTTATGTGGATATAAATGAAGGAATTAATGTTGAGGTGTTTTATCAGTATTTTGTCGGAATGGATGTATTAAAAATCGTCCGTATGTGGATTTTAGGCATCTTCTGTTTGGAATTTGGAAAAAGTTTCTTCTATAAAGTTGTAGAGAATTGAATTTTCTATGGAATGGACATAAGATTCGAATTTTTCTTATAAAAGGGCTATTTATTATTAATTATTGAAGTTCCGGAATAATTGATTTTTAGAGTTTAAAATTTTTATTTTAAGAAAAACATTTTTTGCAATTGGGTGGGCCCACATGTGTTGTAAATGTGCTGAATTCAGATTTCAAGAGGTGGACATGAAAAAATTTAATAAATATTATTATTTTATTAAAGTTTTTTACTTAGGTGTTCTAAGCATTTTCTTATAAATAGGATGCTTAAGTTAGAATTGAAAATCACACCAAAATTTGAAGTTTTTTCTCTCTATATTATCGAGCATATTTTTGTGAGTATTTCGATACTTTGTGTGTTGCTATACGGTGCAAGTTTCTTTCAGGGTTATATATGATATTCCAGCCAGAAGTACTATTCTTTTGAGATAAGGGATGTTATTTTCTTCGCAAATGATGTTATTCTCTTAATATCATTATACCGAAATATTGGTATGAATTTTATTATGAAATTTTTACCTTTTCGTATCGGAGTTACTATTCACGTATACTACACTATTCACGTATACGATACTATTCACAAATACGACACTATTCATCGAAAAATAAAATTTTCTCTTCTTTGTCCCAGATGTCTATTATGGTTAATATCTGTAACGATCAAGAAATTTGTAATTTAATTTAAATATTTATTTAATTACATAAATATTTTAAATAATTTATTTATTGAGGAAAATAAATAATTGATGAATTGTGGTGAATTAATTTAGTAACTAAATTGATTAATGTTAATTAAATTGAATAATGATAATTTTATTTCAAGGATTTAATTTAAGGATATAATTAAATTAAATCAATTGCTTAATATTTAAGAAAATAATTAAAGTAAATGAATTGTTTAATATTAAAGGATATAAATAAATTAAATAAGGTGATGTTTCTAATTTATTAATTAAATTAAATATATAATTATTTATTTATTATAAGTATACTTATAATAATATTATAATTATTATAATTATAAATTATGAGCTATTTAAATGGGTTGCATGTGTGACAAGTGAAACTATATAATATAATATTATGAAAATAATCTATTATGGGGGATTTGGTGTGTGGCCAAACAAGGCCTTATGGCCTTTGGCTTATTCTAACTGACGCCTGTTTGGGTTTTATAACTAAAGCATATGTGGGTTAGTGGAAGCCAGTTTATTTTCTACGCGTCTATTTTTTTAAGGCTAAGTTCAGAGAGGGTTTGGTGAGAAGAAGGAAACACAGAGAATTTGCTAAGAGATTGAGGGTTTTGTTATGAAAGGGGAAAGAATTGAAGCCACTATATATATCAATTGCTTCAATAAACAAGGATTAAGGTATATTGTATTTCTAATTTTTTATGTTTTGAGTTCTTAGTGAAAATTTTATATAAATTATTAAGTCACGTTGGATGATTGTATATATGTGTACATATAGTTTGGTAGAATCTGTTAGTCACCATATTTGAGTGTTATTGGAATAACCAAACACGTAAAATTGGATTGTAGGAGGGAATTGAAATAACAGTGATATGTTCATGTGATATGGCTTGTTTAAGTACGAAATTTCATGCTCAATAGGTGTTATAATCTGCTATTTGATGTTAGAATGTGTTAGTGTGTTAAGAAAAGAAGAGAACGTAGTTTGAACGAAGTGATTTGAACAAGAATTGTGATCGCAGTGGTGATTTCTATGAATAATGAAAAAAATTTGAGTTTTTATATGAAAACATGAAATTTAAGGAATTAAATTAGTTTAAATTGATGTTTAATTGTTCTAAGTTGATGAATATATGAGGAAACATGTTTGTGTTAGTTTTATATCAATTGTATATGTTAATTTCACTGTTCTGTGGGTGAAATTCATGTTAGTTGGGCTAAAAACAAAACACTCTTCTTTGCGTTTACGGTTACGTTCGTCGTGCACCAAGCTCTTCTATTTGGTGCCAAGGCCGTAAACCGTCAATTTTGATCGATCCTGAAAGCTTAAGTATATGCGCAATTGCGCCCATACCTTGGTCTAAGACAGTGAAGTCTGCTTATTTTTTAGGTCATGATTAGTGGACTTAAATCTAGTTTGGCAAGCATGATAATGATGTTAAAACATAATGTGGACTATAATAACAGATTTTAATGTGATGTAATACAAAGTGTAAAGATTTTTAAGTAATTATTTAAATAAGTTAGGAAATGAAACCAAATATGATGGTTTTAAAAGTAAGATGAATGAAAAGGTTTATGTTAGTTTATAGTGTGATTTCAGATTCGTTAAAGTGTTAACCAACATCTTTAGATGTTAGGTTAAGGTTATGACCTAAATGATGGTTTAAACCCCTAAAGCTAATATTCATACAACTAATTGTTGTTGTGATTTCAATGATATATGTAGGGTAATTGGTGAATATTATACTTGTGTAGCTTACATACAAGGCAAGTTTCTAAACCTTACCTCTTTACATTGAGCAAGTTTCTTATCCTAAACTTTTATTGAGCAAGCTTTCTAACTTCATTCTTTTATTAATGAATGCAAGTTCCTAAACTTTTATTGAGCAAGACTATTGATTTTATCCTTATGCACGATTGAATAAGCTCTTGTAACTTAATTCGTTACATCGAATGAGTTTAACATTCCTATTTCTTGTTAGTATTATTCAAAACGTATATTGTTCTAATACATTGATTCAAAGGAGATTGTTCTAAGTCTTTGAATATAGTACTTTGCATGTGTATTATGTTTATTCAATTATATATTGTTGATATCCGATCTTTGACTTTGATAGCCTTGTTCAGTTTTACATTCTTGTATTAAACCTTCAAGTAGTAAGCAAACACTTATTGATTAAATTAATCTATAATTGAATAGTGTTCTAATATTCTAGAAACACTGATAAGCTAGTTCCAAACTAAACTTTCTTTAGTGCGGAAGTTCTAAATCCAAACTGAGACGAACAACCCTAATATAGGGGATTTTGTACGTGTAACGTTTAGATGTTTGTGTACAATACACGGTACAAAGGGCTGATCCCCCTAAGTACATTAAGAAGGGTCTGTATAGTCTAAATGACTGTTAAGGTTGGGGTAATAATATCTAAATACCGGAGACATAGTTCGTGGTCTTAACACCCTCAGATATTAAAATTCGAACTTGTTTTCTATTTTTGATTCGTAGAACAAGTTCATTATTGTTCAGCACTCATTGTTCATTCTCATGTTGTTGTCATTACTACTCTCTATATCAGTGAGCAATTGTTTGCTCACTCTTGCAATTAACACTGCAGCTAAAGTGGAGAAAGTTGATGAGCAATCTACTAGCAAAGGAAAGGGCAAGATGTCCAAGTGTTGAAGACTTATGAGAAATTTATTTAAATGCTTTATGTGATGAGACTTGTTTTATTTTATGATGTATTTCGCAAACTGTTGTAATAAATTTAAGGTTAGATTACCTAGGATTGTTTTATGATGATGTAACCCTTTAATGGGAAAGATTATTGTTAAGTTATTTAAATTATGTGTTTATCCTTTGATTATGGGTAGTTAGATGTAATGGTTTTGTATAGTGAACACCAAATCCTATGAGAATGGAGTACCTGGATTTGGGGGTGTCACAGGTTTGTATTAGAGCCTTAGGTTATGAACCTTAGGTGGGGAAACTGTGACACCCCCAAATCCGGGTACTTCAATTCCACGGGATTTGGTGTTCACTGCACAAATATCATCTATCTATCTACCCATAATAAATGCAAACCATGCAATAGATAGAAATAAATCCTCTCCTTAAGGAGTTACATCATCTGAATTAAATACATAAATCCCATGTCATACTAACCTTAAATCTCAAATGCGAAAATTTAAACAAATAATAGTCTTACACAACATTAACATAAGTCTGAAACATAAATACATAATCACATAAACAACAAGTCTTAAATAACAACAAGTCTTCCTCATTTGTTAACCTTTCCCTTGCCTTTACTAGTGGAAGGCTCGTCTGATCTTTCGTTCTTAACTGCAATGTTATTATTACGTAAGAGTGAGCACGATTGCCGACAAGTATAACAATATAACAAAGAAATAATAACATGCGAATAAATCAAAGGCTTCTGAAACATGAAAACTCATCTTTTGAATCAAGAATGAATAACAAGAAACAAAAGAACTTCTGAGGGTCATAAGACCTTGAACTATGTCCTAGGTTGTCAAGTGTTTATACTTAAAACCTTTAACAATCATAAGACTATGGACTCTTCTTCTCGTACTTAGGGGATCGACCTTAGTACCATCACATACACAATATCTTAACGCTAAAGCGTAAATAATCCCCTATTAAAGGGTTGTTCATCTCAGCTTGACATCGGAGTCCGCACCAAAGGAAGTTTGGTTTGGATAATCTCAATAAAAGTTCTAGAATTTATAACACTCATCAACTATGGACTAGCCGAATCAATAAGGGTTCGCTAGTCTTACAAGGTTCAACAATAATTGATATTCAATTTGAATAATAAAATTCAAGATGTATACAATCGAATAAATATTGTATAACAGGAATCGTGCTTTTAAAGAATGATAAGATCTAATATGAAATCTTGACTTGAACAATAATAAACAAGATAGAATAATGAACTTGCTTTATGTAAAGAATCAAGGTTTAGGAACTTGCCTCGTGTGTAGGCTAAACGATTACTACTTCCGTTCACCTCAAGTCCTACACACATACCATATGTATTCACGACATTCATTAGTTACATTTTCACTTAATTATTTAATGTACACTCAATTTATTTAACAAATCATTACTCTTCTAATTAATCACTTAATTAAATTAGAATATTTTCATTCCCTTACTATTATTACACTCGAATAAATTATTTCATAATAATTTCCATCGAATATTTATTTTATTCCATAAATATATTAACTAAAATATTTATTTATTTTATAAATATTTTAATAATAATTTTCATCGAATATTTATTTTACTCCATCAATATCTCAATTAAAATATTTATTTTATTTTATAAATATTTTAATAATAATTTCTATCGAATATTTATTTTATTCCTCCAATATCTCAATTAAAATATTTATTTTATTTAATAAATATTTTAATAATAATTTACATCGAATATTTATTTTATTCCATAAATATCTCAATTAAAATATTTATTTTATTTTTAAATATTTTAATAATAATTTTCATCGAATATTTATTTTACTCCATTAATATCTCAATTAAAATATTTATTTTATTTTATAAATATTTTAATAATAATTTCCATTGAATATTTATTTTATTCCATAAATATCTCAATTAAAATATTTATTTTATTTGATAAATATTTTAATTAATTATTATTATTTAATTTTTTTATTTTTTTTTGTTTGCGTAGGAAGTGGTAATTTAGTTTGGTAACACCCTCAAAGGCCAGGTTACCTGACTCGATTCTGCGGTTTACAGAGTTCACACGTAATGAGGTTGGGCCAAAAAAAATCTCCCAAGTTCACCCATATGTTCTTGTGAAGAACACAGAGAACATGGTCATAACTTCCAATTTCCTTGTCCATATATTAAATTAAGCATACTCAAATACTATAATTCATATATGATCATTACCCAACCTTTCTAACATGATTTTAACAAAGTTAAAACACATAATTTATGAAATTAACACATGTAATTTCATTATTCTTGATGTTCTTGAAGGTTTTGAACATAAAACATAAAATTAACACTACGGATTCGTTATAACACCAAATCCATCCATTCGAAGTTTGTTTTCTTCGTATTTACATACATAATATGTACAAGCATAAAAATTTAGGAGATAATATATGATTGACGCATTGAATTTGTGCGTAAGGGCCATATGGCCATAATTCTACACTCTGTAATTTTGAAGCAATTATATACGACATATTTTATGAAATTGATAATATGGGATCATACAATATATATAGTAAAACATGCTACCATGACATAAGATCACGTATATATCCACATAGTCAAAACAATCTCCAACTACAGAGATTTTATAGAAATTTGAGAGCCATATTCATGAAAATTTTAACAACGTAAATAAAACTGGGTTGAAGAGATTACCCAAAGCGTAGAGTGTAGAGATGAAACCCTTCTCAATTAATTCTTCAATCACACAACTCACAAATTCCCTCAACCTCTCTCTATGATTTGTTTTGCCAGACTTAGAAAATAAAAGAAGGAAGAAGACATATATAAAAAAAAATAAGAACTGACGCGTTGTGGAGGTCAGTTACCCATCATGGGTTAACTGCTCACAACTCCCATTAGGGCTCCGTTTGGCTAGCCTTAAAAGGCTTATTCCCATTTAATTTTATAAATCTCTTATACTATAGTTTAAATTATGTCACACCCAATTGCACAAAATATCTTATTTTAGTTTCATTTAATAAAATATAATAATTTCTCATTTAATTCATATAGTCACATAATTAAATTTCTCATTAATTATGTCAAATTATTACTTCTCTAACTAATTATTTAATTAATTAAAATAGCATTATGCTTATTAAATATTTCATTTAATTCAATAAGCTCACATAATTACATACTTCGAATAATAAAAATTCTCCACATTAATTTAATAAATATAACACATATAATTAAATTAATCTACCACAATTTCATCAATTAATTATTTAATCTAATAATTAATTCATTGAAAAATATTTATTCAATTCAATAAATATTTAAAATTAAATTACAAAAATCTCAGTTGTCACATCTTTCCTCCCTTAAAAGGATTCTGCCCTCAGAATCACAACTTAATTAAACAATTATCGAGTTTTAATGAATTGATTAAGGCATCCATTGAAGCTAAATAATAAAAGACACTATGTGCTATGTGTTAATAACTTATGTGCTCGCGAGTATCGAAAAATATTAAGTAAAACTTAAAATATTTTGTTGTCAGGATGTCTAACGAAGGAGGATCCAGTCCAGCTAGCGAAGTGATACCTCAAGTACCTAGAGATGACGAACCCCGGGATATTCATGTAGTGCAGGAGCAGTTGATCCAGGAGGATGAACCTGTGACCGATTCCGAGGAGGATAGTTTTGAGGAGATAGAGGAGGATGATGAAGAAGAGGATCCTGTGGAGTTTCCACCAAACTCTATATCAGCTGAGATGTATGATGCTCTATACAATCATAACATAGAATTATAGGACAAGGTTGAGGAACTGGAAGAGTTGGTTGAGATGCATTATGCTTCGATTGAGCAGAAGGATGTGGGGATTCAGGAACTTGACTCACGCCTTGGAAACACGGAGTGGGACCTAGTTCATACCAAGGGTTAGCATGAAGATCTATTGGTAGTAAACTAGAAGATGAAGACTGACACAGAGAAATTAAAAGATAACTTCAAAGAGGAATCAGCTAAGCGTGCAAGAGCAGAGGATGCTTGGATGAAGGCGACTCAACGTGCAGACTGTGTTGAGGCTAAGGTCCAAGTGAAGAAGGCCAAGATGAACGAGATGGATTACGCTTTTAATTCTGCGATTGATAGGGCCCAGAATCAAGTCTTTTATTATCCACCTCAGTTTGAGAATTTGTCGTGGTTCGTGATGGATCATAAAACGGTGTATCGTATCATGGAGGAGGAGCGTCAAGAAGCCTTACGACGTCTTAATATGTCTAGATAGAGAAAATAATAATAATAATAATGTGTGGTTAAGTAAGTGAGTAAATAAACTGTGAATCCCTTATTTTGAGATGAATAAAGGGATATTATGAGTATGTAATCCTGAAACTTGTCTAGTTCAGGAAAGTGAATGTTAATAGCGGTTATGTTATCTTAAAACATGTTTTAAAACGTTATGAATGAATAAAATATTAAAGTTTATTTGAAATATTATGTGTTATAGCTTTAATCTTGGAATGTTTAAGTTAAACATCAAATACCCAAGAAGTTGAGTAATGAACTAATAAGCATATATCTTATCAGAAAATGCCTCCTAGAAGATGATAACCACGTCAACAACCACCTCCTGAGGGGTCTACTAATAATAATAACGAGGCCAGCGCTAATCCGGTTCAGCAGTTGGTAGCTCTATTGACAGGTGCACTTGCGAATCAACCGCAAGCTCAAGACACAACCTTTAAGGAATTTAAAGCGGTTGGACCGCAAAAGTTTCAAGGGTCTATGAATCCAGTGGAAGCCCAAACCTGGATCATGGAAATGGAGAAGGTGTTCGACGTTGCTAGAGTTAACAAAGATCAGAAGACTGCGTTCCCAACGTTCATGCTGAAATCTGAAGCTTGCTACTAGTGACAGGAAAATAAGGTTCATGGGGGACAAGGAGTGATATTATGGGATAGATTTAAGGAGATATTTTTTGAAATGTACTTTCCAGCGAGTTCTCAGAATCAGTTGGAGGTGCAATTTCTGAAGATGAAACAAGGAACTATAACGGTGCCAGAATCTGCTGCGAAGTTTAACGAGTTGGCAAGATTTGCCACTTATCAAGTCAATACCGACGAGCGAAAGGCGAGAAGGTTTGAACAAGGATTGAAACCTTGGCTGTATAGAAAGGTTTCAATGTTCCAGTTAAATACGCTTGCGGCTGTACTGGAAAAGGCAATTATCGCAGAAGGAGGAAGAAATGCTTTGATCAAGTACAATCAAGAACAGAAGAAGAGGAATAATGAGAATGAAAATAAGGCTAGTGGAAGTAACTTTGGAAGTAACAATAAAAAGAGGAAGTGGAGCGAGAATTCAACTGCGGGAGGACAGCAGGGAAGTCAGCAGAAGAAAAAGTTTGAAGCTTGTGCGACGTGCGGAAAGAACCATACTAGGGTATGTTTGAAGGGAAAGCGGGTGTGTTTCAACTATGGTCAGGAGGGACACATTGCACCGAACTGTTTTAGTCCAAAGAAAGGAGCATGTTTTACCTGTAGTTCAAAGGATCACATGGCTCGTGATTTCCCTAAGAAGCCAGCGGGAGGTGCAAGTGGTGAAAAAGGAAACAACAACTGTGGTGGTGCATTGACTATCACTAGATCAGCATAGTCAAGCCGACCTACTGCGAGGACTTTTAATATGACCGTGCAGGATGATGTACAGTCTAAGAATGTGGTGTTAGGTATCATTCCGATTAATGGTATTAATGTTTATGTACTATTTGATTCGGGTGCTACTTGTTCATTTATATCCGATGAATTTGCTCAAAACTTAGATTTGCCTCAGGAAGAATTAGAATTTCCCTTAAGTATAGAGATTGCGAATAGGGAAGTGATTCCTGTTAGATACATATATAGGAATTGTAGAGTGGTTATAAAAGGTTTCGAGATGATGGTAGATTTGATACCAATTAGACTTGGTGAGTTTGATGTTATACTGGGAATGGATTGGTTATTTAATTATGGAGCAGTAATTGATTGCCAAAGAAAATGTGTTAACCTTATGACTCCATCAAAGGTTGTGTTCTATGGAAGCAAGTCACCTTGACAAACAAGTTGTCTGACGGTGATGCAAGCCAAGAAGTTGTTGAGATAAGGATGTGTAGGATACTTTGCCTACATAATCGATACACAGAAGAAGAATGTGAAGTTAGAAGACATACCGATTATAAGAGATTTTGGAGACCTATTTCCAGATGATTTGCAAGGTCTTCCGCTGGATCGACAAATAGAGTTTGTGATTGACTTACTACCAGGAATGGCCCCGATATCTAAGGCACCATACAGAATGGCCCCGGTAGAGATGAAAGCTTTGATGGTGCAGTTGAAAGAATTGCTTGACAAGAAGTATATTCAGCCGAGTGTGTCGCTATGGGGAGCACCATTGTTGTTTGTTAAGAAGAAAGATGGATCGATGCGGCTCTGCATTGACTATCGAGAATTGAATAAGGTCACGATCAAAAATAAGTATCTGTTACCTAAAATCGATGATCTGTTCGATCAGTTGAAGGAAGCGAGGTATTTCTCAAAGATAGACTTGAGAAGTGGTTATCATCAGTTGAAGGTGAGGCCGGAGGATGTACCGAAGATGGCATTTAGAACTCGATATGGTCATTACGAGTTTTTGGTTATGTCTTTTGGTTTAACCAACGCACCTGAAGCGTTCATGGATTTGATGAACAGGGTATTTAAACCATTCTTAGACAAATTTGTGGTGGTGTTTATTGATGATATATTGGTATATTCCAAAACCAAAGAGGAACATGTGGAACACTTAAGAGTGACGTTGGAGACATTGAGAAAAGAGAAGTTGTATGCTAAGTTCTCAAAATGAGAATTTTGGTCGGAACGTGTACAATTTCTCGGACACGTTATTGATAAGGATAGAATTTTGGTAGATCCATCAAAAGTGGAAGCTGTAATAAACTGGGATTAGCTGAAGACATCGTCAGAAGTAAGGAGTTTCTTAGGATTAGAAGGTTACTACAGGCATTTTTTTCAAGACTTTTCCAAGATCGCAACTCCGTTGACAAATTTAACCAGGAAGGCGATTAAGTTTGTTTGGACGGAGAAGTGTGAGGAAAGTTTTTGAGAATTGAAGAAGAGGTTGAGTTCAGCACTTGTGTTGTCATTGCCTGATTATACATGAACTTTTATGGTGTATAGTGATGCATCGCAGAAAGGACTAGGCTATGTGCTTATGTAGAACGGTAGAGTTATTGCGTATGCATCACGTCAGTTGAAAGATTATGAGAAAGGGTATCTGACGCATAACTTAGAGTTAGTGGCGGTGGTGTTTGCCCTGAAAATTTGGAGACATTATATTTATGGAGAGAGGTGTAAGATATATATCGACCATAAAAGTCTGAAGTATATCTTTACACAATAAGATTTAAATATGAGACAAAGAAGATGGTTGGAGCTGATCAAAGACTATGACTGTGAGATTTTCTATCATCCCGGAAAGGCAAATGTTGTTGCTGATGCTTTAAGTATGAAGGGACGGGAAAAATTAATGATGTTAACTGCTCGGGAGAAGCTAGTGTCGAAAATGGCTAAGATGGACTTGGAAATTAAATATCCAACAGAATCCGATGAAAAGTTGTTCCAGATGGGAAACGGTTCAACGTTGGTAGATAAGGTGAAGAATGCACAACTTCAGGATGAAGACTGCAAAAAAGATAAAACAGAGAATATATGAAGGTGAGGAAAACAATTTTAAAATCGATTCAGAAGGGTTACTTCGATTCGAAGGGAGAATTTGGGTTCCGTCAGTACCAGAAGTTAAAGAAGAAATTCTGAGTGAAGCTCTTAACTCAAGATATTCGATTCACCCTGGAAGTACAAAGATGTACCAGGATCTTAGACATCATTTTTGGTGGCCGAATATGATAAAGGATGTGGCTGAGTGCGTGGCGAAGTGCTTAACATGTCAGAAAGTTAAAGCTGAGCATCAAAGGCCAAGAGGATTGTTACAACCGTTGGAGATACCAGAATGGAAATGGGAGCATATCATAATAGATTTTGTGGTAGGTCTTCCAACGACCCAGCAAGGTTACGATGCCATTTGGGTGATTATCGATCGACTGACAAAGTTGGCACAATTTTTGCCAATCAAGATTAGGTTTACCCTAGATTGTTTAGCAAAACTGTACGTGAAGGAAATTGTGTCGAGACATGGTGTACCTGTGTCCATTGTATCAGACAGAGATCCACGTTTCACATCTAATTTCTGGAAATGACTACAAGAGTGTTTAGGAACACAACTGAGAATGAGCACAACGTACCATCCTCAAACCGACGGACCGAGTGAGAAAAACATCCAAACACTAGAGGATATGCTCAGAGCATGTATCATGGATTTTAAGGGAAATTGAGATGACCATCTACTATTGGTGGAATTTGATTATAATAATAGCTATCACGCGAGTATTGGCATGCCGTGTGACACCCCCAAACCCATGTACTTCATTTCCACAGGATTTGGTGTTCACTTAATCAAACATTCATATCTAACTACCCAATCATAATAAAATTAAATAAATAAAACCTTCTGTAACAACCCCAAAATAGGTCCATTCCATCCAACCCATTCTGAGTCGCCAAATATATGGTACGGAAAATAACTACAACTTTATTACAAAGAATTGTCGTGTGCAAAATACAACAACACATATCTTTGAGTTTGGATACAAATATATACCAATCAGTAGTACGTCACAATGACACCTTACATAAAGGTATAGTCAAAAACTGCTTTTAGAAATTAGAATCTTTGGGAAGTGCTCAAGAAAACTTTCATACATGGGAGGCCATGCTTTTAGGTTATGGTAGATATCATATGGCCACAGAATTATCCTTGGTTGACCTAATAAACCCCAAAGAAAAAAACGAGAAGATTACTATCATATTCTTCCCAATGGTGAGTCTTCTCTTGACATATCATTATCTCCACTTGTCTCTAATTGGGTATTATACTCCAAACAAACACCAAGATTATATAGGTAGTGCTTGTAAATATACTCGAAGAAGTGGATGAGCACAACCATGTCTTATGATAACACGAGGTTGTATGTCATTAGACATCTTGTATGATAGTGACAAAACACCCTTCCAAGTTAAATTCACCTCACCCTCAACATCTATAGACCACCACTCTATTCCCTCGCTATCCCCCCCGCTCGACCCAAAATACACCTTTATTACACGAAAGGAATTGTGAAACAAAGGGTGAGCACAACTAGCTCAAGAAGAATATTATGACTAAAGATAAATAAATTATCAATAGTCTTCATCAGTAATAAATCAGAGATTTAGAACATATGGTAGATGATAAAACTTTTCAACCATAGTTGCAGCGAACGAGCAATCCATTAAAAGAGTCAAATAGACTATAAAGTCTATTGTCTTCTCCACGTTAAAAGTCCACCAACAATATTTTATCCCTGTAACATCAATCAACAGTTCCTTTCCACAATCATATGAATAACTCATAATCATAATTGTGATTCTAAATTCCTCTTCTCATCCGGACGAAAGATAATTTTCATCACCGCCTTTACCGAAACATCAAATATCATGGTTATACCAAATCACGCCCTCTGCTCATAATCATACTAATAAATTCATCTTTGCACCACGGCCAAAGATATTCATCAACAGCTCATCTTTACACTACACAAAGCAAAGATATTCAACAACAGTCATCTTTGCATTACGAGCCAAAGATATTCATCAATAATTCATCTTTGCACTCTACAAAGCTAAAGATATTCAACAACAGTCATCTTTGCATTACGAGCCAAAGATATTCATCAATAATTCATCTTTGCACTACAAAGCAAAGATATTCAACAACAGTCATCTTTGCATTACGAGCCAAAGATATTCATATATCAACGAAATACATAATCATTTCGAAGTTATATAACAATAATTATAACCATGTTGATCAATTCACCTTTGCACTTAAGCTAAAAATATTCAATTATAAATTCAATGGTCATGATCATACCACCAACAATTCAACTTTTTGCACTCTCGGCCAAAGAGAACCTATGGTCACGATCATACCAATAATCTACCCATCTTTACACTCAAGTCAAAGAGAAATATCATCATTAGGGTTATAAGAATGTTATATAAAATAATATAATCAAAACATGGTTTTAATTTCAAGAGTAAGATTCATAAATCAACGATAATTTGGTGGAGAAGAAACCAATTTGTTGTGAATAGTACCGTATTCGCATACATAGTCCCGTATCGATCGTGCATAAGTAACCTCGACACGAAAAGATAAAGTTTCATAATAAAATTCATATCCATATTTATAACACCTTAATCCAAATGTTATAAATCACTTAGAAATCTCATAATCTAATATTATTAATATTATAATAATATTTTAATCATTTCTCAAACTTATAAACAATTTAATTAAATTGTTTACACTTTACTAATTAATGCATTTAATCATCATAAAATGCCAAACTCATAAAATTTCATCACCAATAACTAAAACCCTCATCAAAAATCATATATACCTCATATATGATTCTCAAACCATAAAATCATATTTTCTAATTTTCTTACTTCACATAACATATTTAATTCATTTGTTCATAACTAGAACATTTTCATGAAAAATACCAAATCGATTCTAAAATATTTTTTTCCGGGATTTAGCATAAAATAGTCCCATATTGAACATATATTTTCTCTCGAATTTTAAAAATTCATTTACTATTTTTCATATGGCCAAAACCACCCTAATATTTAAACATTTATCATAAATTGTACTTTTATCCAAAAATTCAAATTCACAGAGTACAATCGATATTATATAGATGTACTCTCAATAAAAATTTCATCAATTTTAGAGTTAACCGCAAGGAGTTATAAATAGTTACTTTTAAAATAGTCTTTTCTCATAAAATCCATAACTCCTAATCTATACATCCAAAAATACCTCAAAATAATCATAGTGGTGTAAAATTCAAGAATGATCAAAACATGGATACAATCAAAGCTAGTATCCGAATAGATATTTTGGACGAAAAGAAGAAATTTTATTTTTAAATTGAATAGTGCCAGATATCGTGAATAGTCTTAGATATCGTGAATAGTCTTATATATCGTGAATAGTAACTCCGACACCAAAAGATAGAAATTCCACAAAAAAACATCTTCACGCTTCATGAATAGTACTCGTGAATAGTAACTCATGAATAGTAACTCGTGAATAGTAACTCGTGAATAGTAATCCCGACATGAAAAAGTTCCAAATTTGATAAAAAGTTCCAACCAATATTTCAGCATAATGATATTGAAGAAATAATATCATCTGAGAAGAAAATAACATCCCTTACCTCGAAAGACAAGATTTCTTCTAGTTGAAACACCGGATATAGTCTTTGAAGGAACTTGCACCGCTAACAATACTCAAAGTATACTCAAAAAATACTCACAAGAATACGCTTCGATAATATAGAGAGAAAAGAGAAAAACTTGTTTACGGTGTGATTTTCAATTCTAACTTAGCCCTCTATTTATAGGAAAATGTTAGCACGCAAAGCGGACTTAACTCGCAACTCGATGGCTTTACACTCTACTATTCCACCCACCAAAAATCAGCCATCTTCCCCAACAACCAAGAGTGGGGCCCACTCAATTCTAGAATTTTCCACCAAAACCTAATTTCCTAATCGCCACTTTCTTAAAATTCATAACAAATCATACGTTCATTTTTAACTGCTCAAAATTTGTGGACATATACTCAACTTATATATGTATAACATATCCAAAAATTACAACGATCCAACGGTTGGATCAAAATTATAACCCCGCAATATATCTCAAAACCCCGATTTGATTTTTAATACCTCCAATCCGATAAAATACCGATAAAACACCTCAACATTAATTTCTTCATTTATAACCACATAAATAAATCCATCATTTATATCCACATAAAATAAATATTTCTTTATCATATGAATCAATAATTAATTATTCACAAATAATATTACGTAATCACAATTATGACAACCAGGTAGCTCCTCAGAAAGAGGGGCTTTCAATAAGGATCTCTCATCATCTTGGCAATTGATTAGGTGACCAAACCTCTCCTTAGATGAACTTTCTAGACATTGCCAATAATGTTATCTAATAATATTATTCAAATAATATGAATTATTGATCCGATAATGGGAAATATCATGCGTTGACAATTATTGAACATCAATAATATAAAATACCAACGCAAAGAATTATTGAATC
The DNA here is from genome assembly GCA_020205615.1 of Panax quinquefolius. NCBI lineage: Eukaryota > Viridiplantae > Streptophyta > Magnoliopsida > Apiales > Araliaceae > Panax > Panax quinquefolius. The sequence continues at coordinate 85,175,395 of CM035163.1, forward strand.
AATAAAATAAAATATCGAATAAGAATTCTCGTAACAATTATTGAGTAGTGCCTTCTCACGTAAGAATCAATAATTGAAAAAATATCGTAATACCGTAGTGCTATCTTGCAACAACGCCGACATATTACTTTACTTTACCAACCGGGTATTCCAACAGGTTAATCTGATGAATTGATTACACCGTTATTTATAAAAACTTAATTTGTCGCTTTCTCCATCCGGCGCTTATTCTCATTATGGGGCCCACAAATGACCGTCATCGTCTTTAATATTCTCCTCCGGCGAAAAGAATATTCCACGACCAAACGAATATTCCCCGACAACAATGAATACTTTATACCCCATGCGTATTTTTTGAAAAAAAATTTCATATATCACCCTTAACTTTAACTTTTATCAATTTAACCATTTACTTGAATAGAAAAATTGAATACTTTTATTTCATAAAATTCGGGGTCTTACAATCTCCCTCCTTATGAAATTTCGTCCCAAAATTTACGTACACAGTTTTCAAAGAGTTGAGAATACCTTGCTTTCATTTCGTGTTTCATCTTTCCCGTCATCATGATTTCTCCATTGCTCATCTCCTCATATTTCGGATATCATTCTAGAATACAACTTCAAAACAAGGGTTAATTGAATAAATTAACATATCACATAATATCCTTTATATTATGATGACCAACAAATAAGCTTAGGTAGGACACACTAGCGAAGGATTTACTCATCTCTCCCCTTCTAGTTCTATTCCCGATCTCCGCCAGAGATCATATCCCTAAGCTCTGATACCAAATGTAACAACCCCAAAATAGGTCCATTCCATCCAACCCATTCTCGAGTCGCCAAATATATGGTACGGAAAATAACTACAACTTTATTACAACAATTGTCGTGCAAAAATACAACAACACATATCTTTGTGAGTTTGATACAAATATATACCAACCAGTAGTACGTCACAATGACACCTTACATAAAGGTATAGTCAAAAACCTGCTTTTAGAAATTAGAATCTTTGGGAAGTGCTCAAGAAACCTTCATACATGGGAGGCCATGCTTTTAGGTTATGGTAGATATCATATGGCCACGAAATTATCCTTGGTTGACCTAATAAACCCCAAAGAAAAACGAGAAGATTACTATCATATTCTTCCCAATGGTGAGTCTTCTCTTGACATATCATTATCTCCACTGCTCTAATTGGGTATTATACTCCAAACAAACACCAAGATTATATAGGTAGTGCTTGTAAATATACTCAAAGAAGTGGATGAGCACAACCATGTCTTATGATAACACGAGGTTGTATGTCATTAGACATCTTGTATGATAGTGACAAAACACCCTTCCAAGTTAAATTCACCTCACCCTCAACATCTATAGACCACCACTCTATTCCTCGCTATCCCCCGCTCGACCCAAATTACACCTTTATTACACGAAAGGAATTGTGAAACAAAAGGGTGAGCACAACTAGCTCGATAAAGAATATTATGACTAAAGATAAATAAATTATCAATAGTCTTCATCAAGAATAAATCGTAGATTTAGAACATATGGTAGATGATAAAACTTTTCAACCATAGTTGCGCAAATGAACGAGCAATCCATTAAAAGAGTCAAATAGACTATAAAGTCTATTGTCTTCTCCACGTTAAAAGTCCACCAACAATATTTTATCCTCGTAACATCAATCAACGGTTCCTTTCCACAATCATATGAATAACTCATAATCATAATTGTGATTCTAAATTCCTCTTCTCATCCGGACGAAAGATAATTTTCATCACCGCCTTTACACGAAACATCAAATATCATGGTTATACCAAATCACGCCTCTGCTCATAATCATACTAATAAATTCATCTTTGCACCACGGGCCAAAGATATTCATCAACGAGTTCATCTTTACACTACAAAGCAAAGATATTCAACAACAGTCATCTTTGCATTACGAGCCAAAGATATTCATCAATAATTCATCTTTTTTACTACAAAGCAAAGATATTCAACAACAAAATTCATCTTTGCATTACGAGCCAAAGATATTCATATATCAACGAAATACATAATCATTTGAAGTTATATAACAATAATTATAACCATGTTGATCAATTCACCTTTGCACTTAAGCTAAAAATATTCAATTATAAATTCAATGGTCATGATCATACCACCAACAATTCAACTTTTGCACTCATCGCCAAAGAGAACCTATGGTCACGATCATACCAATAATCTACCCATCTTTACACTCAAGTCAAAGAGAAATATCATCATTAGGGTTATAAGAATGTTATATAAAATAATATAATCAAAACATGGTTTTAATTTCAAGAGTAAGATTCATAAATCAACGATAATTTGGTCGAGAAGAAACCAATTTGTTGTGAATAGTACCCGTGTTAAATACATAGTCCCAAGTATACGTGCATAGTAACCTCCTCGACACGAAAAGATAAAGTTTCATAATAAAATTCATATCCATATTTATAACACCTTAATCCAAATGTTATAAATCACTTAGAAATCTCATAATCTAATATTATTAATATTATAATAATATTTTAATCATTTCTCAAACTTATAAACAATTTAATTAAATTGTTTACACTTTACTAATTAATGCATTTAATCATCATAAAATGCCAAACTCATAAAATTTCATCACCAATAACTAAAACCCTCATCAAAAATCAGATATACCTCATATATGATTCTCAAACCATAAAATCATATTTTCTAATTTTCTTACTTCACATAACATATTTAATTCATTTGTTCATAACTAGAACATTTTCATGAAAATACCAAATCGGTTCTAAAATATTTCTTTTCCGGGATTTAGCATAAAATAGTCCCATATTGAACATATATTTTTTCTCGAAATTTTAAAATTCATTTACTATTTTTCATATGGCCAAAACCACCTAATATTTAAACATTTATCATAAATTGTACTTTTATCCAAAAATTCAAAATTCACAGAGTACAATCGATATTATATAGATGTACTCTCAATAAAAATTTCATCAATTTTAGAGTTAACCGCAAGGAGTTATAAATAGTTACTTTTAAAATAGTCTTTTCTCATAAAATCCATAACTCCTAATCTATACATCCAAAAATACCTCAAAATAATCATAGTGGTGTAAAATTCAAGAATGATCAAAACATGGATACAATCAAAGCTAGTATCCAGAATAGATATTTTGGACGAAAAGAAGAAATTTTATTTTTCTATGAATAATGTCGATATCGTGAATAGTCAGATATCGTGAATAGTCTTGATATCGTGAATAAGAACTCAGACACCAAAAGATAGAAATTCCACAAAAAAACATCTTCACGCTTCATGAATAGTACTCGTGAATAGTAACTCATGAATAGTAACTCGTGAATAGTAACTCGTGAATAGTAATCCCGATGAAAAAGTTCCAAATTTGATAAAAGTTCCAACCAATATTTCAAAGATAATGATATTGAAGAAATAATATCATCCGAGAAGAAAATAACATCCCTTACCTCGAAAAGACAAGACTTTCTAGTTGAAACACCTGATATAGTCTTTGAAGGGAACTTGCAATCGCCTAACAATACTCAAAGTATACTCAAAATACTCACAAGAATACGCCGATAATATAGAGAGAAAGAGAAAACTTGTTTCGTGTGATTTTCAATTCTAACTTAGCCCTCTATTTATAGGAAAATGTTAGCACCTTGCAGCACTTTAACTCCGAACTTTGATGGCTTTACACCGCTACTATTCCACCCACCAAAATCAGCCATCTTCCCCAACAACCAAGAGTGGGGCCCACTCAATTCTAGAATTTTCCACCAAAACCTAATTTAGAATCGGTTACCTCTTAAAATTCATAACAAATCATACGCTCATTTTAAACGGTTCAAAATTTGTGGACATATACTCAACTTATATATGTATAACATATCCAAAAATTACAACGATCCAACTATTTGGATCAAAATTATAACCCATAATATATCCCAAAACCCCGATTTGATTTTTAATACCTCCAATCCGATAAAATAATCGATAAAACACCTCAACATTAATTTCTTCATTTATAACCACATAAATAAATCCATCATTTATATCCACATAAAATAAATATTTCTTTATCATATGAATCAATAATTAATTATTCACAAATAATATTACGTAATCACAATTATGACAACCAAAAGTAGTTCCTCAGAAAGAGGGGCTTTCAATAAGGATCTCTCTCTCTTGGCCAAGCAATTAGGTGACCAAACCTCTCCTTAGACGTAACTTTCTAGACATTGCCAATAATGTTATCTAATAATATTATTCAAATAATATGAATTATTGATCCGATAATGGGAAATATCATGCGGTGACAATTATTGAACATCAATAATATAAAATACCAACGCAAAGAATTATTAAATCAATAAAATAAAATACCGAATAAGAATTATCGTAATAATTATTGAGTAGTGCCTTCTCACGTAAGAATCAATAATTGAAAAAATCTTGTCGTTGAATACCATGTACATCTTGTGCAACAACGCGTATTACTTTACTTTACCAACCGGGTATTCCAACAAAGGTTAATTGAGTAACGATTACGCCGTTATTTATAAAAACTTAATTTGTCGCTTTCTCCATCCATCCCATATTATTACATTATGGGGCCCATAAATGATCTACTATCAAAATCGTTGAATATTCTCCGACGTAAAGAATATTCCACGACCAAAACGAATATTCCCCACAAACAATGAATACTTTATACCCCCTTGCGTATTTTGAAAAAAAATTTCATATATCACCCTTAACTTTAACTTTTATCAATTTAACCATTTACTGAATAGAAAAATTGAATACTTTTATTTCATAAAATTCGGGGTCTTACACCTTCCCCATTAAAGGGTTACATAATAAAAATCTCCCAGGTTGTCTAACCTTTAAATACAATCATTTAAATGCGGAAAATAAATAAACTTCATTACAACCATTCAATTGAAAATTGATAATAGAATATCGTTATATTACAAATCTTCAATACTTGTTCATCTTTTCATTTCCCTTACTGGTGCTAGGTACATCAACCTTCTCATCTTTAACTGTAATAGTTATATAAGCAAGAGTGAGCAAACAAAGCTCACTTGAAACAACAATGAATGAAAATCTTTACAACAACTGTCAAATAAGAGGCTTAAAAGAAATAAACAATATGATTTATCAACATACTGAAGTATATAACTGAGGGTCCTAAGACCACGAACTATGTTCATAGTTATAAGTAAATTTTCAACTTAAACTTTAATAGTCATAAGACTATAGGGACTCCTAGTACTTAGGGGGATCAGCCCTTCGTACAATGTATTGTGCACAAACATTTCAACGCTAAGCGTAAATTATCCATAATAATAGGGTTGTTCATCTCAGTATTTAGAGTACAATTTCGCACCAAATTGAGTTTGGTTTGGATACATTTCAAGGTAATTTGGAATTCGACGAACATCAACTAAGGATTAGTTGAATAAAATCAATAACATTACATTATTGAATAATCACAACTGAATCGACAAGGTAAATTAAAAGCATACTTTAGGAATAATCTAATAGCATACATATTGAATAACTATATCACACCTTGCTTGAACAATAATAAGCCAAGGTTATTTAAAATTGAATACTAAGCATGCATAACAATTTGAACGATAAAACTATTCAACATTAGTATATATAAATTTGCATGCTAAACAACAAGTTAAATACAAGAATAACTTGCTCAATATCAAAATTAAAGTTTAGAAACCTTGCATCATTATATTGTAATTGAATTGGAAACAATAATTGGCTCAACAAGATAATAGATTAGAGAACTTGCCTTGCTCGTAGGTTAAACCAAACAATTCGAATCACAATATCTTATATACATATGTCATCATGACATAGTTAGTCACTACCACTTTACAAACATAACTAAGTACACTCATCATGTATGATTTGATTTTTAATCACATAATCACATTACAAAACAAGTTAATTGTTAATAACATGCTCATTCATAGTATAGAAATACTGAAATCATAACTTAACAGTCCTACTATTAACACATAATAATTCCTTCAGATTTTGAGTACAAAAAGTACACTGTCAGACCATTCTGCCAACTCGCGCTGCGATGCCACATTTATATCATGTGGGTTATTATTTGTGCACGAAAAAATTAACTACGAGGTCACTATGGCATAAGCATACTGAAGCCATACAATAAAAAATTAGATCTTCTGGTGACCACAAGCTGTAGCGTGACGCCGACTATGCGGTGGTAACCATACACATTCTGATGATGTGAAGTTGTCTTCTGGCCGTATTATGGACACGCTTATTGAGCTTCGACATACGACTTTTGACAACAAAGATGAACAAAAGCCAATTTTGGCCTACAAGCTACTTTCTAACAGCCTAATTAACTTGTAATTCATATAGAGACTTCATATAAACATAATTCAAAGACTCTTAACATGTTTTTACCCATAAAACAACATAAACAACGAATTTAAAACATCCAATTTAACTATTTTTGATAAAAACTCACTTTTTGATGTTTTCAATGAAAATCAACACTGTAATTTTGTTTTTCAACCAAAATAGTTAATTCAAAACACCTTATTTATGTTTATACCACCTCTTTCAAATACAATAGTCAATTTATCAACTAAACAACTAATTAAATACTAATTAATTTATCAACTAATTTAATGGATGTGTTTATTCAACAATAAACACATCCATTAAATACTCAAATATTAAATAAATATTGAATATAACAATTAAAAATTCTGGAATGTTACATCATTCCCTCCTTACAAAGATTCTGTCCCCAGAATCATAATTCAAATAACTCATTCGTCACATGCCACCTTACGAAGCGTTATATGGCAGGAAATGCAGAACTCTGTTATGTTAGGATGAGGTAGGTGAACGTCAGCTATTCGGTGCGAATATTGATTTAAAACTGATTGTCCATTATATTTTATGTGATTTGTTGAAGGCTAACGATAATTTGTTGTTCATTATCTTAGTCATAATATTTTTTACTGGGCTAGTTGAGCTCAACCTTTTCTTTTTGTTCCATTTTTCTTCTCAGGAGGTGAGAATTTAGCAGGAACTAGTCGGGGTATGGAGTGATGGTTCAAGATAGTTATTTTAGCAGTCCTCACTATTTTGTAAAATAGTGTATCAATAATTATAATGAGGACTTATTTGAGTGTGGATATTGTCTAGAAGACAATATTTGTATTTAAACTCATAGTATATATGTTGTCATATTTTGCACGACAATTGTATTAATGAAGTTGTAGTTTTTTTTTAACATGTATTTGGTGACTCAGAATGGGTGATGTATACCTATTTTGGAGGCGTCACATAAAGGTCGACAGGTATGTCCCATATGATGGTCCCCTCTAGTCCCCTTTTCTGATTTTGATGATTTCTTTTTTGGGTTTGTTGTCGTATTGTCCTTTTACTTCTAAACTCTTGAGTTAAAATGTATTATTCAATGTTTAGCTTTGTCTTTTTCTTTACTGATTCTTGTTTTAAGATTTACAAAATCATTATTTACTAAATGTTGGTCCTCTTTTATCCCCACATGTATGCTCTGTAATTTAGAACATTCCTTTAAAAGTTTATTGCTTATGCTCTGTTTTGCATATGGTTTCATTTGTTACAGATGGATACCGTTGTTCAATTTAATGTACACCATGTGAGAAGTTCATCTATACTCCTTTATGTGACTATGTGGGAGGTACAGTTTATCATATTCCATGTTTGGACGCTAATTATATTTGTATGGGTGCTGTCAATAAGTTAGCTATTGAACTTAGTTATCATCTGCAATTAACTATTTATTTTATAACTAATGGAGTAGATATAAATAATGGGGTTAGACTTGTTTATGATGATGCTAGTATAAGAGAAATGGTTAATATTTGTTTGCCGCATAGTGTACTTGAAGTATATGTAGACCATGTATTACCATATAATCTTGATCAATCCTCTATATTGGACTAAAATAATAGTAACCATGTGACTAATAATTCATGTGATAATGTGATTTCTATTGTTGATGAAATTGTGGCTGATAATGTGGCTGGTGGTGAGGGTGAGGCTAAGGGTCAAGGTGAAGGTGAGGTTGAGGTTGAGGGTCAGGATGAAGGTGAGGGTCAAGGTGAGGCTGAGGGTGAGGGGGGATGCTTTGTTGGATAATGATGGGGATAATGAAGATATTGTGACAGTTGACAATGTTAGAGATCGAAAAATATCTAAACAAATGAGAGTGTGAAAAGGAGGGGTAAGAGGAGGTCCAAAAAGGTAGTTGAGGATGATAGTTCTGAAGAAGAGAATAGTATTAATGATGACATCAATCATGAAGAGTGTAGTGATGATGAATTGGTAGAGGCTAAGAGGAAAGGTAGGGAATTTAAGATGGATATAGAAAGAATGTGGATGAGGAAGGTGGAACTGACGCAGAGGAACGAGGAAATCAGGGAGACAATGTGGAAGATAAAACTACAGATGCAGAGGATGTGAGAACAGATACTGCTAGGGGCAATGAAAGGCAGGTGTAGGGTGAGGGTGATGGCAACCTACCTGCTAGTGAAATAACTAATTCAGACAGTGGAGAAGATGAGAAAGAATAGCATAATGACTTTGACAATAGTGATGTCCTCAGGTCACTTTTTGAGAGTAGTGAAGAAAAAAAAGATGTGTGCTATGTAGGGCCTCTTCATAATAAGAAAAAAGAGAAAATAGTTGAGGCTTACAACCCTAAGATAAAAAAGAAGTTGATTAAGTTCAAGCAGTACATGACATTTTGCAGCATTAGGGAGTTTAAAGATGTAATAAGAGACTACTTTATTGCTAATGGGAAGAAGTTGTGGTATCTAGTTAATGACTCCATAAGATGTTAAGTGAGGTGTGAGAAATGATGTCTTTGGAGGTTGTGGGCTATTTACATGCAAGGGACTGATACATGGCAAGTGAAATCTATTTTGGACACTCATAATTGCTGTAAGAACTTCAAAAATAAGCTGGCTATAGTTAATTTCTTGGCAGAGGACTATGGCAGTAGGATTAGGAGGAATCCCAGCTGAAAACTAAGGGAAATGCAAGAAGAAATAAAACTTAAACTAAAGTTGGATGTAACAGAGGTTAAGTGTATGAGGATTAAACAGTTGGCATTGCAAGGGATTCAACAGGTGATGAAGGACCATTATGCAAGGGTGTGGGACTTTGGTGGTGAGATAGTAAAGAGTAACAAAAATAATACAGTTGATATCAAGATAACTCGATTGAATGCAGAAGATTTTCCTAGATTTAAAAGGTTTTATGTGTGTTATGATGCATTAAAAAAGACTTGGAAAGAATGGTATAGACCTGTTCTTAGATTGGATGGTTGCTTTTTGAAAACAGTTTGTGGTGGTCACCTTTTATCTGCAGTTGGTAGGGATGGAAACAATTAAATGTTTCCAATAGCTATGGGGGAGGTGGAAAGTGAAAATTTGGATAGCTGGAATTAGTTCCTCCAATTGTTGGTGACTGAGTTGGATTTGGGGGATGGGTATGGGATTACTCTCATATCTAATCAACAAAAGGTGACTGTTAACATTTTTAATTGCATTCATTTTTTGTTTTAACAAGTTGGCATTTTTTAACAATCTCATATGATGACTGTTGTAGGGACTGAAAGAAGCTATTCAGGACCTTCTTCCCTATGCAGAGCATAGAAACTATGCAAGGCACATTTATGCAAATTGGAGGAAAAAATATCCCTCACAAGCATTCAAATAAGAATTCTGGGAGGCATCCATGGCTACACACCCTGTGGCTTTTAAAATGTAAATAAAGGAGGTAAAAAAGTTGTCTAATCTTGCACATAATAAGCTAGCTGAGAAAGATCCAAAGGTATGGTCCAAAGCATTTTTTGAGACTCATTCGAAAACTGACAGTGTAGAAAACAACATGAATGAGTGCTTTAATGCATGGATAATTAAGGCAAGATATATGCCAATTCTTCGAATGATAGCAGAAACTCATGACCAACTTATGGTGAGGTTGTACCAAAAGAGAGATGCAATGCTAAAGACTGAGGAGTTAATATGCCCAAGGATTAAAAAGAAACTAGATGCTAACATTTTAGAATCTGCACACTATAATGCTCTATGGGATGGACAATCCAAGTTCCAAGTGAAGGAAAGAGGAAAAGGAGGGTACACTGTCAACCTAGAGTAGAGAAGTTGTGCATGTAGGGTGTGGGATTTAACAGGAATCCCTTGTGCTCTTGCAGTTAGAGCCATTCATTCTATATATGGAAACCCTATAGAATATGTTGCTAAGTGGCACACTAGGGATACATATACTAAGACATTTTCTCACACTCTAAAAGTTCTAAATGGGGAAGACTTTTGGGATTTTACTGAGTGTTATATAATGTTTCCATCACCAATGAAGAAAAAGATGAAGGGAAGGCCACGGAGATTGAGAAGGAAGGAGCACTGGGAAGATGGGACTACTATCAATAATGTGGCTAGGGTGTTATCGACGTTGGGATTTTTATTTGTCCCTTTTTTGTTCTTGTTATTTGGTGTTCTCATGTTGTATGAGATTTGTTTGAAAAAATAAGTGAAAAAGGTCCGACATGTATATGTCGAAGATTTGACTGTAAGAGTAGCCAGTTGGTGTTTTTAACCGGTTTCACCAACGCAACCGAGAAAAGGTTTGCACATTAACCCAGTGATATGACACTGCTAAACGGGTCTGTGAAACCTAGATTCATTTGGGTTTGGGGGCTTGATTATGCGGAGGAAAGGTGTTAGGTACCCCTCGACATCCGTGTTACCATGGTGACCACCACTTTTCAAGAAACTGTTATATGAATATGTGTGTGTGTGTGTGTGTGGATCAATGTGCAATTTATTTGGAAGTATTGCGAGGCCTCGTTCGTACCTATATACAAAGGGTTTGAATTTATATGAAAAATTCAGTTTTAAACAGGATATAGCAGTGAGGTTTTGTAAAAGAGGTTTTTCAAACCCTGTGCTTAATAGTAATTGAGACCTTTTCATACTTCCATTTTTATTATTAAATGTTCGGCTTGATTGCTTTTATTTTTGAGATGTGAAGCATCTTCGAGAAAATAATACATAGCAGTGCTGAACTCCTCATGGGCATGAAAGCCATCTAAGGAAATACAAACACCGTGAATAATTTACAAGCTTCTTACAACTAAAAATGTCCATCACGGGAACCGAATCTAGATTCAGTAAACTGAATCTGTGATCACATGATTCCTAGGCTCACATGACGCCATAGCTTTATGAAAAGCGATGGCAGATTATATATATATATATATATATATATATATATATATATATATAAAGTTGTAAATATATATATACAGACATGATCAACCACCACGAAGCACCTCCATGGGGGATCAAAAATGTAAATATATAAAAGCGATAAATATATATATATATATATATATAGACATGATCAACCACCACGAAGCAACTCCATGGGGGATCAAAAATATAAATAAAGAAATAAATGAGATCAACTGCCACGAAGTAAATTCCAGGCGGGACTAAATGTAAAGAAAGCAATAAAAACGATCAACCGCCACGAAGTAAACTCCAGGTGAGACGAAATGTAAATAAAGCAGTAAAAGGCCACGAAGTAAACTCCAGGTGGGACGAAATGTGAATAAAGTAGTAAAAGGCCACGAAGTAAACTCCAGGCCTGACAGAAAATGTAAATATATATATATATAAGCGGTAAACGCATAAGATGTTTCTCAATCCCGGCTCGGTTTATCATTTCAAAGATTTGTCGCTATATATATATATATATATATATATATATATATATATAAGCAGTAAATGCACCAGATATAAAATCCAAGCTCATTGAACAAAGTTCGACAACAGTTCATATATATAAATATATATATAGATAAAAGCAGTAAATGCTCCGAATGTAAAATACAGGCTCATCGGACATAATCTGACAACAGTTTATATATATAAATATATATATATATAAGCAAGTAAACGCTCCAGACAGAATTCTAGGCTCAATCGAGGCATAACTCGATAATGTTAGTCCATATATAAATATATACATATATAAGTATATATACCGACAGAAATGAAAACCACGGACCGAAGTCCGGGCATACACACGCAACACGACTCTCAATGTGAAGAATAATGTGTGCAAAGATGAAGAGAAAGGCTTTATAGAGTGTAAGAAGGCTTATAGTGGGCTGCCAAAGAAGACTTCTATGACTCTAAGTGGATGAACACTCGGCTCCTGTAGGTAAAAACATAGCTATATATGAGCTAACAAGTGTTTAAAATGACAGGGTTTCCTCGCCTTTTTTCTCTTTAATTATGACCACCCTAAGCTCTATATTTATAGAGCTAGCAGCCGCAGATGCACCTGCGGCTGCCCGGGGTGCCCCAGGCTCTGCGGGTCCTGCCGTCTCAAAGTACGTGCATTCGTACACTGTGATGTTCGCTCGAACTTGTAGAACTTCAATCCGAGCATCCGATTGAGGTGTACAAGACCTTTTTTGGATCGCCATTATCAAGAGTTACGCAATGACATGGGACTAGAGATTGTACAAAGTCAGGAAGAGGGGACCATGCTCATAGTCTTCAAGCTTTAAATTCTATCCGGTGTGCTGCCCTGCGTAATAGTTACTCGAGATTGGAACTCCTTGGCTCTTGTGGGACATTGTTGTGTAGAAATGTATGTATGAGATGTTGAGATGCGCGATGTGGGGTTGAGGTGGCAAGATTATAATTTTTCCACTCACCGGGGTTATCTCCGGTTTGGGCTGATAAAGCAGATGTTGCTCAGGGTTATCTCTGAGATTAGACTGTTGCAAGTGTTTAAATTCCTCAGGGTCATCTTTAAGTGTGCCTGTCTTCCCGGTGTTATCTCTGGGTCTTTGGAATGAATGCCTCGACGGGAGTTCTGAGGTTGAAGCTGATTGTATGCATTTAAAACAAGCATTTCCGGGGTTATCGCCAGAACTGCAACGACATTCCTTTGGGTTATCAGCAAGAAAGAAACTCGGGGTTATCTCTGAGGTTGGAACTGATACTCCCGTTGTGTGTTCCGGTGTTGAGACTAAACTTCCGGTGGTATTCAGAATGGATATGAGCTATCTTCTAGGGTAATCTCCGGAAGACGAATCTGCCCTCGTGCAATGTTAGTAATAGGTGTGCAGAAAATTTTGAGTGTCTACAGATGCACCTCTTTATCATATTCATGCAATGCAATGCATGGATAGGATAAAGAATCCTAGAAACTTGAAATACAACAAGATAAACATGATGTCATGTGAAGCAACATGTTGCAAATGCATGATGGATATATGTTATTGGATTATTTTCCAACATACTAGGATGATTTCCGGCTCCCTGTTAATCCTGCCGGGGATGACAATCAGTGATGTCTTGGATGCATAATCCAAGTCTTCTAGGATGTTGACGTTGGGGTTATCACCAAAGTCTTGAATCCTTGATACAGACTTTACTCTGAAGATGTTCCTCTCATGTGCAAGTGATCTATGGGGATAAAGCTTTGTCTATTTGAGGATGTGTATAACATATTCCATCATCGGTCCTCTCCGATGAGGATGGTCTTCTCTGGTTTGTGTCACCAGCATATACCATGGTCCTGTTGGAGTTACTGCCAACAGTATATATTGTCAGGGCTGTCTGACTTTCACTGATGTGTGTATCATTGGATAAATCCTTGTTGGGCAAACTGTCAAGGCTGCTTGACCTTTGTTAATGTGTGTATCAATGGATAGATATGTGTTGTAACCCCCACCGGGGAACATGTCAAGGCTGCTTGACCTTTATTGACGCGTATATCAATGGTTGAATTATGTTGTAACCCCCGCCAAGGAACATGTCAAGGCTTCTTGACCTTCACTGACGCGTATATAAATGGTTGAATTACGTGGTAACCCCCGTTGGGGATACGCTCATGGATGAAGAATGCGTTGTAACCCCCACTAGGGATACGTTATCAATGAATGAAATCTATGTTGCAACCCCCGCCAAGGAAAGGCTTTTAGGGTTACGACCACATGTCTGACAAGCCAAGACGGACTGTGTGAGGCATTGTCGAGTATGATTTGCAAAAGCTGAGATCATCGGTATAGTGTACCTTGTATTTAGGCGAATACCAATGAGTGACATGTAAAGCTATAATTTGACTTATGACAACCAGGATTCCAAGCTATTCCGCTCAGTCGCGTAGCATTTTTATTCCTGATTTGGCATTTTTAGCTTGTGAGACCTCCTTTGCAACTTGAACTGAACTGAGTCGAAGGAGTGGGACTCATGTAGGGGTGCCGAAGGTACACCTCCGGCAGGCGCAGGTGGACCTACGGCCAACCATGGGTATGTAATGCCTGTAGGTTGCTTTTATAAGTAATTTTCAAGTGGCGTCGTGAAGGAAATCTGAGATCTCTTCTTCAGATCTGCTGAGTTCGTGTGACTTTCTGCAAATTCTACCACCGTACAAGTGTTCTACACTGTCCTGGTAACGTATGCATGTATTCTTTTCCAGTTTTTATCCGTCGAAAAATGAATTATCACATGAAATGCATCTAAACACATAGCAGTGAATATGTATGCTGATATGAATTGATAAAAAATATTCAACATAGTAAATGTTAGTATTAAACCATGCTGAACATAATTGTGACGCCCCCAAAATAGGTATACATCACCCATCTTGAGTCGCCAAATACATGGTACATAAATCAAATACAACTTAATTATACAACTATAATGTAAAATACGACAAAACATAAACTGAGAGTTTAATAAAGAATATTGCCTTCTAGACAATGTCCACTCTCAATGGAGTCCTCATAAGACAATATACAAACTCAAATTCAGTCCTTATTACATTTATTATCACACTATTTAACAGAATAATGAGGACTACTAATGTTATCATCTGGACTGTCACTCCGTTTCCCGACTCGTCCCAACTATATTCTCATTTCCTGAAGAGAACAGTGAAAGAAAAGGGTGAGCTCAACTAGGCCAGTAAGAAATATTATGACTAAGATAATACAGAATAAATTATCATTAGTCTTCAACAATGTTAAACTGATAAAATACAATAGACATCAAGTTTAACTGCAGCGGAATAAGTAATCCATTAGAAGAGTCAAGTAGAGCATGATATCTACTAACTTCTATGATTTAAAATGTTTTCATCAATTTTTATCACTGAGACTTAGCTTAATAAATAAACCCCATCATCGAATCATCCCTGCACTCTTGGCCAACGATATTCATTAAATCATCAATGGTTATAACTATACCGAATAATCCCTGGTCATAATCATACCAAAAACTGTCCATCAATGCACTACAGGCCACTTAGGATTTTTACCACATCATTCATCACATTACGGTCCTGATTACACCGAATAATCCCTGGTTATAATCACACCAAGTCCATCTATGCACGTAAGCCAAAGATGACTTTTATCACAATATAAGCATGAGAATGATGATAATGATATAAGCATTAATCAAACGAAAATAAGGATAAATATTAAAGACTTTAAAATTATCAAAATATTATCAATCACTTAATAAACTCATAATCTAATATTGTTAATATTATAACAATATTTTAATCACTTCTTAAACTTATAAACAATTTATTTCAATTGTTTACACTTTACCCAATAATGCATTTAATCATTCAAAATGCCATACTCATAAGATTTCATCACCAATGATCAAATCCTTTATCAAAATCAGATACACCCTATATAGGATTCCCAAGCCATAAAATCCTATTTACCAATTTTTCAACTTCACATAACATATTTAACTCATATGTTCGTAACTAAACCATTTTCATGAAAAATACCAAATAAGTCCCAAAAATATTTCTTTTCTGGGATTTAGCAGAATATAGTCCAATAATGAACATATATTTTTCTTGAAATTTTTAAAATTCATTTACTATTTTTTAAAAATCAATTTCAAATTAATTCCTTAAGAAATTAGTTACCTCAAGTTTAACTTCAGAAATTCCCAAATCTTGGCAAGATCTTACACATGTTAACGTGAGCTTCTAGTTTAAATTTCATGGTCATCGGAGTTATAGAACTCTGGTTATAGCATTTTTCGTCGAAAAAACCTAAATATTGAAATAATCATAACTTGCTCATTTTAAGTCGGAATGAACTCATTTTTGGACAGGAGGTACTTTATACCATATATTTTCACGTCCCAAAAGGCCAGAATTTTTCTGACAAATGAAGTGGCCGAAAATGCCCTTTTAAATTTCTAGGCAGTAGTTTTTTTTTGGTATTTTGCAGCTTTTGACTCCTTTACTAAAATTAGTCCACACGAAAATCTACAACACCTTTTCTAGTGATTCCACTTGGATAAGTTAGAAAACTCATAGATCTAACTCTAGAACTTGACCACACTCAAAAATTTGAAATATAATAGGAGATATGGTCAATTGAATTTCATGTTCCATTTTCACCAAAATCTGATTTTCAACCCTTTGTGATTTCTAAGAAACTTTCATGTTTTCACATGATAACCAACATAACTCATCATAACACTTACTAATACTACATATACCCATGATTTTCATTAGTCCAATGCTTTTATTATGACTTTCATCATAATCCACGTAAACAGGTCATTTCCACAATTTAATAAGGAATGAATACAAAGGATCATTCACCATGCATGTGATAATCCACATAGACAGGTTATTCCAACAGAATAATAAAGAATGGAATAACAGAAGAATTCACCATGCATGTGATAGATCGCACAAACAGGTTATTCCCAATAGAATAATAAATAATGGAACCAGGACATGCGTAAACGCACCGACAGGATATTCTAACAAAATAATAAATGATGGAACCAGTGTCCCACAGAACGCATGAATAGGATATTATTCGATAGAATAATAAATGATGGAACCAGTCCCAGCATAAACGCACATGCATGATGATATTCGACGATGTAATAATAAAGAACAAAATAATAGAAGAATTTCACCATGTATGCAGATTGCAGATAAACAAAGTTATTCCAACATAATAATAAAGAATGGAATAATAAAAGAATTTCACCATGTATGCGGTACTTCGCATAAATAAGTTATTCCAACAGAATAATAAAGAATGGAATAACAAAAGTTCTCTTCATGAATAAGAAAGAAATAATACCCCTTACCTCGTAAGAAAAAATAATATACCTTACCTTAGAATAGTGACGTAGCGAGCTTCTCTTCTTCTTTCTCTCTATAGATTTTCTCTATAATTTCTCTCTATAATAATTGCTCTATAGCTTTAGTGAATTGGTGAGAAATGAAGGAAGAATGAGCTTCTATTTATAGAAAATATAGTTTTGATAATTGCACGCTTTGGGGCTCAAAATATACAAAGACAATACCTCCAACTTTTCTTTCATTTTTAATTTAGTCCTGCAAGTATTATCAAACTTGCACCACCTCCCCTAATAGTAAATAATGTGAATCAATAGTTCAATCATGTGATTCAATAGTTATAATCATGTGAAAATATGAATTATTATATATAGACCTCCATCTATACCTCCATCTTTAACTTAGTCATGCAAGTATTATCAATCTTGCACCAACTCCCCTAATAGTACAAGAATGTGATTCAATAGTACACACATGTGAACAAATAGTTATATAAGCATGTGAATTAGTAGCAATTAATTGCTCATTTATCCGATAAATTCCCGATTTATCAATATAACCCCCAGCACATCAATTATCATCTAATAGATGTCGATTTCCACTAACACTAATAATCCCAACAATGGAACTATCAAATTCATCTTTAATCAACACGAACTTATTCATCATTAATATTATAACTCACAATATTTAACAACCGTGTCGCTCCTGAAAGAGGGGCTTCCAATAAGGATTTCTCCTATTGGTACGCAATTAGGTGACCAAACCTCTCCTTAGCGTAACTTCTACACATTGTAAATATTGCAATTTAATAATATGAATAACTTTGTCGTCTCAATTATTGATTTAATAATATATCATATAATGCGATGATGATATTATGACAATAATCAAATCAATAATATAGAGATGATGATGCATTCTTATCAGAGCAATAATTGAGTATAACCGAGTGACTTCTCACGTAAGCATCAATAACCAATACCGTGCTACTATGCAACCACGCCAGACATCGCATTTTTTACTACCGGTAGTTCAACAGCTTTTAATTCTGTAACACTTCCGCCGTTATTTTTATAAAAGATAATTTCATGCTGCTTTTCTTACTACGACAATACTTTCTTGTGGGGTCCACCAATGATTGTACCATCGTATAAATATTCCCGATTAAAAAAAAGAATATTCCCCACCAATCGAATATTATATAACAACTTGCTTACTTTTGCAAAATTTATAAATATTACCCACAACTATAACATTATATCAAATCCACACCATAATATTCAAAAAATATTTTTGAGAAATTTAAATCTTTATTCATAAAATTTGGGGTCTCACAATCTCCCCTCCTTATGAAATTTTGCCCTCGAAATTTACGTACGTACCTGGTATACTAAAGAGATGAGGATACCTTGACTTCATTTCAGATTCTAACTCTTGAGGTATAACCTTTGAGTGTTGAATACGATCCTTCTTATCCAAGATTTTAACACGATCTCCTCATACGTTAAATCTTCTCGCTATTTCGCCTAGTTCTAATTTAATAATGTGGTTCGGTCATCCACATATTTAAGTAACATCGATACGTGAAAAAAACGTTATGAACACGCGATATACTTGGCGGTAAAAGCGAGTCTATAGGCCACAATTCCTACTCGATCGAGGATTTTTCAAATGGGCCAATAAAATCGAGGGTTGAGATTTCCTCTCTTCATCGATTCTTGCTTCTAGAATAACGCCTCTTGAACCTTCTTCTTCACATTCATCAACTCTCTCCGTAGTAGCTTTAGCGGCTTTAACATTATCGACTAAAGTCGATTCTAATCATATATTCGTTATCTTCACGTAGTTCATATATTCGCTTCATCATTTGTAAATACGATGGGTCTTTGTCTAACAACATCGCACTCATAAACGCATACGATCTTCTACTACCGTTACCACGCTTTCTTCCACGATGGTATTGAATGGTATGATCGTAATCTTCAACAACTCGAGCCAACGCTCTTTGGCGCATTATACGCTCGCTTTAAGTAAAGAAATATTTGAGGGTTTTAGAAATGGGTTTTGTCTTCGGGTCAATACAAAATTCGATTTCACGCCTAGGGTAGGCTAAGAAGTCTTCAAGAATACATCAGAAATTTATTAACAATAGAAATATCATTCAAAACTATGACTCTCATCCAAGACTTGGATAGCACATGTAATGAAGGTTTCTCTAACTGAGTTTCAACCGATAAGTCAAAGTCTAACTTCTCCGGGTCAAATTTAAACGTTGAGCGCAAGCAAGAGAGATAAAAAATGGGTAGAACCCAGATCTAATAAGGTATAGACTTCGTAAAATTTATAATTAACTAACCGTACTAACTTCGTTTGGGTTACTCGCTTTTGAGAAGTCACAAAAATGCTCTTCCCGAAACCACCGACTTTTGTTTTGTCCAGTATCCGCTTTTGGTGCCACCGTCCCCAACTGGACTTGACTTTGGTGCACGACAAAATCGGGCTAGGTGACCTTCTCTTCTTGAAATTTCCACTTCTATTATCTTGCCATGATGATTACCACCAAAGTGGATACCATTCTTGGCATGATAATTTCCCCACGATGGTTATCATTGTTCGGTCATTGCTACCACCGATTACGATTATCGTATTGTTGTTGTCGTTTGCCTTTTAGTTGTCTTTATACTCAATATCGCTCCCCAATAATCTAAGCCCTATTCACAACATCTGAATACAAACACTGTCACAAAACAAGGGTTAATTGACATATCACATATTATCCCTATACTTTGATCGAATAATTTAAATACCAAATAAACTTAGGTAGGTCATACTAGCGAAGGAATTCCTCGTCTCTCCCCTCCAAGTTCTTGTCTCACATCTCAGCCAGGGATCATATCTCTAAGCTTTGATACCAACTGTGATGCCCCCAAAACAAGTATACATCACCCATCTTGAGTCGCCAAATACATGGTACATAAATCAAATACAACTTAATTATACAATTGTCGTGTAAAATACGACAAAACATAAACTGAGAGTTTAATCAAGAATATTGCCTTCTAGACAATATACACTCTCAATGGAGTCCTCATAGACAGCATACAAACTCAAATTCAGTCCTCATTACATTTATTATCACACTATTTAACAGAATAGTGAGGACTACAAATGCTATTATCTGGACTATCACTCCGTTTCCCGACTCGTCCCAGCTATATTCTCATTTCAAGAGAAACAAAGAAAAAGAAAGGGTGAGAGCTCAACTAGCCCAATAAGAAATATTATGACTAAGATAATACGTAATAAATTATCATTAGTCTTCAACAATGTTAAACTTATAAAATACAATAGACATCAAGTTTAATCATAATGAATAAGCAATCCATTAGAAGAGTCAAGTAGAGCATGATATCTACTAACTTCTATGATTTAAAATATTTTAATCATTTTTTATCATTTGAGACTCAAATTTTAATAAATAAACCCCATCATCGAATCATCCCTGCACTACGGGCCAAGGATATTCATTAAATCATCAATGGTCATGACTATACCAAATAATCCATGATCATAATCATACCAAAAACTGTCCATCAATGCACTACAGGCCACTTAGGATTTTTACCACATCATTCATCACATTACGGTCCTGATTACACCGAATAATCCCTGGTCATAATCACACCAAGTCCATCTATGCACGTAAGCCAAAGATGACTTTTATCACAATATAAGCATGAGAATGATGATAATGATATAAGCATTAATCAAACGAAAACAAGGATAAATATTAAAGACTTTAAATTTATCCAAATATTATCAATCACTTAATAAACTCATAATCTAATATTGTTAATATTATAACAATATTTTAATCACTTCTTAAACTTATAAATAATTTATTTCAATTATTTACACTTTACCCAATAATGCATTTAATCATTCAAAAATGCCATACTCATAAGATTTCATCACCAATGATCAAATCCCTTATCAAAAATCTGCATACACCCTATATAGGATTCCCAAGCCATAAAATCCTATTTACCAATTTTTCAACTTCACATAACATATTTAACTCATATGTTCGTAACTAAACTATTTTCATGAAAAATACCAAATCAGTCCCAAAAATATTTCTTTTCTGAGATTTAGCAGAATATAGTCCCATAATGAACATATATTTTTCTCAAAATTTTTAAAATTTATTTACTATTTTTCAAAAATCAATTTCTAATTAATTCCTTAAGAAATTAGTTACCTCAAGTTTAACTTCAAAAATTCCCAAATCTTGGCAGGATCTTACACATGTTAACGTGAGCTTCTAGTTTAAATTTCATGGTCATCGGAGTTATAGAACTCTGGTTATAGCATTTTTCGTCGGAAAAACCTAAATATTGAAATAGTCACAACTTGCTCATTTTAAGTCGGAATGAGCTCATTTTTGGACAGGAGGTACTTTATACCATATATTTTTATGTCCCAAAAGGCCGGAATTTTTCTCACAAATTAAGTGGCTGAAAATGCCCTTTTAAATTTCTAGGCAGTAGTTTTTTTTGGTATTTTGCAACTTTTGACTCCTTTGCTAAAATTAGTCCACACGAAAATCTACAACACCTTTTCCAGTGATTCCACTTGGATAAGTTAGAAAACTCATAGATATAACTCTAGAACTTGACCACACTCAAAAATTTGAAATATAATAGGAGATATGGTCAATTGAATTTCATGTTCCATTTTCACCAAAATCTGATTTTCAACCCTTTGTGATTTCTAAGAAACTTTCATGTTTTCACATGATAACCAACATAACTCATCATAACACTTACTAATACTACATATACCCATGATTTTCATCAGTCCAATGCTTTTATTATGACTTTCATCATAATCCACGTAAACAAGTCATTTCCACAATTTAATAAGGAATGAATACAAAGGATCATTCACCATGCATGTGATAATCCACATAAACAGGTTATTCCAATAGAATAATAAAGAATGGAATAACAGAAGAATTCAACATGCATGCGATAGATCGCACAGACAGGTTATTCCCAACAGAATTATAAATAATGGAACCAGATCATGCGTAAACGCATGCCATGTGATATTCCGGCGTAATAATAAATGATGGAACCAGTCCCACCAGTAAACGCATGCATGTGATATTCTAACGTAATAATAAATGATGGAACCAGTCCAAATAAATACATGCATAGACGATATATTACGATAGAATAATAAAGAATGAAATAATAGAAGAATTTCACCATATATGCTGTACTTCGCATAAACAGGTTATTCCAACATAATAATAAAGAATGGAATAATAGAAGAATTTCACCATGTATGCGGTACTTCGCATAAATAGGTTATTCTAACAGAATAATAAAGAATGGAATAACAGAAGTTCTCTTCATGAATAAGAAAGAAATAATACCCCTTACCTCAGAAGAAACTAGATACTGGAATAGTGACGTAGCAGGCTTCACTTCTTCTTTCTCTTTCTAGATTTTTTCTCTATAGCTTCTCTTTATAATAATTGCTCTATAGCTTTAGTGAATTGTTGAGAAATGAAGGAAGAATGAGCTTCTATTTATAGAAAAAATATAGTTTCGATAATTGCACATTTTGGGGCTCGAAATATTACAGTACAATACCTCCAACTTTTCTTTCATTTTTAATTTAGTCATGCAATTATTATCAAACTTGCACCACCTCCACTAATAGTAAATAATGTGAATCAATAGTTCAATCATGTGATTCAATAGTTATAATCATGTGAAAATATGAATTACAGTATAGTACCTCCATCTATACCTCCATCTTTAACTTAGTCATGCAAGTATTATCAATCTTGCACCAACTCCCCTAATAGTACAAGAATGTGATTCAATAGTATACACATGTGAACAAATAGTTATATAAGCATGTGAATTAGTAGCAATTAATTGCTCATTTATCCGATAAATTCCACGATTTATCAATATAACCCCTAGACATCAATTATCATCGGAATAGATGTCGATTACCACTAACACTAATAATCCCAACACAATGGAACTATCAAATTCATCTTTAATCAACACGAACTTATTCATCATTAATATTATAACTCACAATATTTAACAACCGTCGTTCCTGTGAAAGAGGGGCTTTCAATAAGATTTCTCCCTATCGCAATGCAATTAGGTGACCAAACCTCTCCTTGATGTAACTTCTAGACATTGTAAATATTGCAATTTAATAATATGAATAACTTTGTCGTCTCAATTATTGATTTAATAATATATCATATAATGTAGATGATACTATGATAATAATTGAATCAATAATATGAGAGATATGATGCAACAATTACAGTAGCAATAATTGAGTATAACTGAGTGACTTCTCACGTAAGCATCAATAACCAATATCGTGTACTACTATGCAACCACGCCAGAATATCATGTACTTTTACTACCGGGTAGTTCAACAGCTTTAATTGTAACACTTCCTCGCCATTATTTTTATAAAAAGATAATTTTGTCATTTTTTTCTTACTACGATAATACTTTCCATTATGGGTCCACCAATGATTGTGTGTCATTACGGATATTCCCCACAAAATAATATTCCCCACCAATCGAATATTATATAACCACTTGCTTACTTTGCAAAATTTATAAATTCTACCCACAACTATAACATTATATCAAATCCACATTTTAAATTTTATTCATAAAAACTTGGGGTCTCACTTGATGTGAAAATTTATTTTAAAATTACACCTTTTACATTTCTTATCTATAACATTATATCAAATCCACAATAATCCTATAATATTTAAAAAATATTTCGAGAAATTTAAATCTTTATTCATAAAATTTACATGGGATAGTCTATTTACAAACTTTCGTATGTCTACATGCCACGGTACATGGATGAGTTAGATATAGGAGTTATCATGGCAGTGAGAGCTCTCAGGGAGGGTCACACCATCGTACCGATGATTATAGCAGAGACTCTTAGGTCGGCCACATACTGCTACACTTATTCGATGGGAGTGTTTACAAGCAGCTCGGTCATGTTGTATGTGTGGTTTATGTCACACTTGAGACCGATTGACACTTTCAGATGGCATGGGTATTGTTTCACCCATGATATAGCCAGGTCCTACTCCTTTCAGCCTACGGAGTGCATAAATGCTGCATCTTAGTCAGCTTTCCTGGCAGGGATAGGAGATCCATTTGTTATATTACTGTGTTCAGGGCTTAGCTCACCCTACAGCTTCATCACTCATGCTCCGGGCATGGATTATCTCCCTCCAGCTGGTTTAAGTGGTATGATTACTTACCACCCACTGGCCATGATGTGTCAGTTTGACCAGTTCCAGGATTTTCATCCATTTGAGGGGGCATTGAGTTAGCGCTTCGCTTCTCGCCACTTATCAACAGAGGATAGATCCAGGTTGTATGCCTGTTGGGATCAACATGAGCTAGCTGAGTTTTTCATCAGCCATCCAGGTTGTTTTGCAGAGTATTCCGCATGGATAGAGACAGAGACTGCATTGGCTGCAATAGTATCCACAGTGCAGGGGATTGATTTCGATGATGAGGAGCCTGTAGAGGAGACTGATATTCCCATCGAGGAGGATTTAACTACTGGGTTGCCAGCATTTGTGATGGATTCTCCCACTACGAGTGCTAATGTGATTCAACATTCAACACAGTATCTGGAGCAGAGTCTACATCTGATGACCTTTGAGGGAGATCAGGCTAGGGACTTAATGTTGACAGCTCTTGATGGGAGAGACGCAGCTCTATTAGAGAGAGACAAGCCCAGATCATCCAGAGATGCATTGATTGAAGAGCGGATCTTTTTATCTCGCTTTCGGGATGTGGCCGTTCTGAGAAAATCTAAGTGAGATCCTTACGACCGCATCCTTGCCTATATGAGTGCATACATTGATGAGCATCATGCCACCATGCAGTTAGCCTTGGATCTACTAGCTCGTGTAGATACTATTGGACAGGAGCTTGCAGCGTTACCTCCTTCTTCGGAGAGGGTTGCTATGTTAGATCTGATAGTCCATATACACTCAGATCCGTAGATAGACTTGTATTTTCCTGCATAGACTAGCTTAGACATTTTGTCATGTACATCACATATTGTATATATCAAACAGTATTATATATGGCAGGGAAATATATTTTGATTCACTTCCCTTTCAGTTATGCCTTGATACTTGCTTGATATTTGCCTGTTTCTTCAGGGCTTGTGATCTTGATGCATTCTGAACTCATCTTTGATGTGTGGATATTGAGACGTCGCAGGATCTCTCAGAACGGATAATTGATCTATGTGTATCCCTACCATCTTTGGTGTCTTGGGACTGGTTTCTGTATGTAGATGTGGAGAGGAGTGTGGCTTTTCCTCTCTGAGATTGACCGCACCATAGATGTTCGCCAGTACTCTTATTTAGGAGAAGCCTAGTTAGTTCTATCTCTTATGGATTGGTGTTGCTCTTTGAGGCACAACCACAGCTTAGATGGTCGCCGAATCTCCTATTTGTGAGGAGAGGTTAGGTAGTTCCATCCCTTTGGTCTGAAGCCGATGAAATGTGGTGGATTGAAATTTGATCCCAGTACCGTGTGACAATTATTTTTATTCTGGTAAGGGGTTAGACCGAACAATAAATGGCTGCCTACATAATCCTATTGAAGAGGAGATCAGGTCTGCGTAGTTCGAACCTGGTGTAAGAGTTTCAACGCTGAATGTAAAAGTGTGTAGGAATGTTTTTGTTGTTTTTATTTATGTAGAGAAAGGGAAGAAATGTTTTTGTTTTTTTTATTGCGACCGTGCCATATAGAATATGGTTTCCTACGTACTCCCAGGTATCAGGGAGATAAGGTCGACGTAGTTCACCCCTCCGGACGATTTGTGATCGAAGAGAAGTTTGAATCCTATGTGCAGCCTATACTGCGGGGAAAGAAAGTTTGATCCCATGTTTGGAACAAACTGCAGGTGTGAAAAGTTTAATCCCGTCTTCAGGATAAACTGCAGGTATAAAAGGTTCAATCCCTGATGGGATAACCGGAGTTATATGAAGTGAAACCAGGTTGATGGTTTGAAAAGTGTGTTTTTTCCTAAGGGGCAAATGGATAAAAAGGAAAGGCTGTATGTAATGAGGGTTAAAGAACCTGAAATAACTGGTGATCTGATGATCTAAAATTAGGATGTTCGTTTACTGGTGACCTAAGACATAGTACCGTTTCACGGTGTCTGAGTTGATAAGCTGTGGAAATTCATCGCCGTCCATTTCCTGCAATCTGAGAGCTCCTCCTATCAATATCTCCTTGACAACAAACTGGCCTTCCCAGTTAGGAGAAAATTTTCCCTTGGATTGATCTTGGTTGTCAATGATCTTCTTCAAAACCAAGTCATGTTATTTAAACTGTCGTAGCTGAATTTTCTTGTTGTAGGATCTGGCGATCCTTTGCTGATATAACTGACCATGGAAGATAGTCGCGATTCGCCTTTCGTATATTAAAGATAATTGGTGATATTTATTTTGTACCCATTGGTCTTCCTCCAGCTGAGCGTCCATCAACACTCTGAGGGATTCCATTTCCACTTCTATGGGGAGTACTCCTTCCATCCCATAGGCTAATGAGTAGGGGGTTGCCCCAATGGAAGTACGCATTAAAGTTCTGTAGGCTAATAAAGTCAGAGGCAAGATGTCAGGCCATCCTTTATGATTGGCAGACATCTTCTGCATGATCTTCTTGATGTTTTTATTAGCCACTTCAATAGCACCATTCATCTTTGGATGGTAGATGACGGAGTTAAGGTGTTTGATGTGGAATTTACTGCATAACTCCTCCATTATTTCGTTGTTGAGGTTCTTAGCATTGTCTGACACAATTACCTCTGGTTGTCCATATCAACAAATGACATTGTTTCTAATGAAAGCAATGATGACTTCTTTGGTGACCCTGGGGAAGGAGGCTGCTTCTACCCACTTGGTGAAGTAGTCAATCATGGTGAAGATAAACTGATGTCCATGACTGGCTTTGGGCTCGATCGGCTCGATCACGTCCATTCCCCACATTGAGAAGGGCCATGGCGAACTCATATTGTGGAGTTCCCTTGGAGGGGCGTGGATAGCATTTCCATGAATTTGGCATTGATAGCACCTCTTGGCGTGATCATCACAGTCAGTTTTGAGTGTAAGCCAATAATGTCCTGTTCTGAGGATCTTCTTAACAAGTAAGGGTCCGCTCATGTGTAGGCCACATACTCCACCATGGATCTCATCCATGAGCCTCTAAGCTTGGTCCTTATCCAGACATCTGAGGAGACCTAATCCTGCATCTCTTTTGTAGAGTGCATCTCCGCTCAGGTAAAATTTCATATCCATTCGATGGATCCGCCTCTTTTCAGTCA
Organism: Panax quinquefolius; assembly: GCA_020205615.1. Classification (NCBI taxonomy): domain Eukaryota; kingdom Viridiplantae; phylum Streptophyta; class Magnoliopsida; order Apiales; family Araliaceae; genus Panax; species Panax quinquefolius. The sequence continues at coordinate 85,203,140 of CM035163.1, forward strand.
AGCTTGCCTCAGCGGGTGTAGATCCATCTCCCAGATACTCTTTGATATGTTGATACCAAGGGTTGTGGATGGGAGGTAGTTCATTCTATACTTCTCCAACATAGCTCCCATAGACTAGGGCCTTTTGTAGAGCAAATGTGATGTTTGGCATGTTTTCCTTGTTAGGTATGTGAATCAAAGAGGCCAATATTTCTAATGCATCAGCAAAATCATTCCTATTACGAGGAATGTGTAGAAAGGAGATTTCTTTAAACTCCAAAGCCATCTGTAAAACTTGACGATGGTAAGGCAGCAAATGTAGTTCTTTAGTTTGATAGATTCCCGTGGATTATTTGATTACCAATTCGGAATCCCCAAAGATAATTAACCGTCTAATGCCCATTAAACGGGCAAGTTTTAGCCCCATGATACAGCCTTCATACTCAGTTGTGTTGTTGGTTCTGACAAACTACAATTTGACGGCGACGGGATACTGCTCCCTCGTACCAGACACTAGAATTGCTCAAGCTCTAGAGCCTTCTATGTTAACAGTTCCATCAAAATACATTTTCCACGTACGGCATGTATCATACTGATGGTGTTGCTGAACTGCCATTACCCCTTCATCGGGGAAGTATGTTTCCAAGGGTTTGAAGTCCCCTGCAGGTGCGGCGGTCAATTGATCTGCAATTCCTTGACCTTTGATAGACTTTTACGTCACGTTGACGATGTCAAATTGATGTAGAATCAACTACCATCTGGATAGCCAACAATTTAGTATGGGCTTACTGAACATGTACTTGAGAGGATCCATGCGGGATATGAGATGGGTTGTATGACCATGGAGGTAATGTTGTAACCTCATGGAAGCCCATACTAAAGCACAACAAGTCTTCTCAATCAGAGTGTACTTATGTTCACTGCTGCTGAATCTTTTGCTGAGGTAATAGATAGCTCGTTCTTGGCCTCTATCATCTTACTATCCCAGCATGCAGTCTATGGCATTGTCATTAATGGATAGGTACATGAATAGGGGAACACCATCCCTGGGTGGTACCAAAACAGGAGCGTTAACCAGCTGCTCTTTGATTGTAAGGAAGGCTTTTTGACACTCATTGTTCCATTTCATGGAGGAGTTCTTCCTTAACAGCTTAAAGATGGGCTCACAGGTTGCTGTGAGTTGAGAAATAAACCTGCTAATGAAGTTGATTCTTCCCAAAAATCCCCATATTTCCTTCTCTTTCTGAGAAATGGGCATTTCCTTGATGACCTGGATTTTAGTGGGATCTAGCTCAATCCCTTTGTGGATGACTAGGAATCCTAGTTGTAAGACCCCTACTTTTATGAATAAAGATTAATCTCTCTTGAAATATATTTTTGAATATTATGGTGTGGATATTATATAATGTTATAGTTGTGGATAATATTTACAAATTTTACAAAGTAAGCAAGTGGTTATATAATATTTGATTGGTCAGGGAATATTTGTTTTAACAGGGAATATTCGTACGACGGCACAATCATTGGTGGACCCCAAAACGGAAGTATTGTAGTAATAAGAAAATGACAGAATTATCTTTTTATAAAAATAATGGCGGAAGTGTTACCGTTAAAACTGTTGAACTACCTAGTAGTAAAAGTACAGTAATACGCGTGGTTGCATAGTAGCACACAGTATTGGTTATTGATGCTTACATGAGAAGTCACTCAGTTATACTCAATTATTGCTACAGTAATTGTTGCACCATATCTCTCATATTATTGATTCAATTATTGTCACAGTATCATCTGCATAATATGTTATATTATTAAATCAATAATTGAGATGACAAAGTTATTTATATTATTAAATTGTAATATTTACAATGTCTAGAAGTTCTCGAGGAGAGGTTTGGTCATCTAATTGCGGCGCAATAAGGAGAAATCCTTATTGAAAGCCCCTCTTTCACAGGAATGACCTGGTTGTTAAATATTATGAGTTATAATATTAATGATGAATAAGTTCGTGTTGATTAAAGATGAAATTAATAGTTCCATTGTGTTGGAATTATTAGTGTTAGTGGAAATTGACATTTATTTCGATATTAATTGATGTCCGAAGTTATCTTGACCGATCGGGTAATTAACCAGATAAATGAGCAATTAATTGCTATTAATTCACATGATTATAACTATTTGTTCACATGTGTGTACTATTGATTCACATTCTTGTACTATTAGGGGAGTTGGTGAAAGATTGATAATACTTGCATGACTAAGTTAAAAATGGAGGTATAGATGGAGGTATTATACTATAATTCATATTTTCACATGATTATAACTATTAATTCAATGATTGAAGTATTGATTCACATTATTTACTATTAGGGGAGGTGGTGCAAGTTTGATAATACTTGCAGGACTAAATTAAAAATGAAAGAAAAGTTGAAGGTATTGTACTGTAATATTTTAAGCCCCAAAACGTGCAATTATCGGAACTATATTTTTCTATAAATAGAAGCTCATTCTTCCTTCATTTCTCACTAATTCACTAAAGCTATAGAGCAATTATTATAGAGAGAAATTATAGAGAGAAAGAAGAAGAGAAGTCTGCTACCTCTCTACTCCAAAGATCCAGCTTTTTTCTAAGGTAAGGGGTATTATTTATTTCAGTATTCATGAAGAGAGCTTACATTATTCCATTCTTTATTATTATGTTGGAATAACCTGTCTATGTGAAGTACCGCATACATGGTGAAATTCTTCTGTTATTCCATTCTTTATTATTCTATTGGAATATCCTGTCTGTGCGGATTACGCTAGACCTGGTTCCATTCTTTATTATTCTGTTGGAATAATCTGTCTGTGCGGTCTATCGCATGCATGGTGAATTCTTTGTTATTCCATTCTTTATTATTCAGTTGGAATATCCTGTTTGTCGGATTACGCTAGACACAGTTCCATTCTTTATTATTCTGTTGGAATATCATGTTTGTGCGGATTACGCTAGACCTGGTTCCATTCTTTATTATTCTGTTGGAATAACTTGTCTATGCGGTATATCGCATGCATGGTGAATTCTTTGTTATTCTATTCTTTATTATTCTGTTGGAATATCTTATCTGTGCGGATTACGCTAGACCTGGTTCCATTCTTTATTATTCTATTGGAATAACCTATTTGTGCGGTCTATCGCATGCATAGTGAATTCTTCTGTTATTCCATTCTTTATTATTCTGTTGGAATATCCTCATGCTCATCGGATTACGCATGACTTCGTTCCATTCTTTATTATTCTCATTGGAACAACTTTGTATGTGTGGATTATCACATGCATGGTGAATGATCCTTCGTATTCATTCCTTATTAAATTGTGGAAATGATCATCTGCGTGGATTACCGCATGGCGGTGTGAAAATCCATTTGCGAGCTTTATATATTTTATGATACTCATTTGGTTAAAGTTTTGGCTTCTATACTCCATGAAATTAGTAGAATATCTTGGATATTTCAAGCTTCATCCCAGATCTTTTCATGGAAATATTCTTCCGAGCATTCTTGAATTTTTCTCCACAAAGCGATGTCATGTTGACAATTTGATTTAATTGATTTCAAGATAAATTAACTTATAAATCTTTAAAATTTATTCTTGAACTTGTTTTATTAAATTATTATGTCATTGTCATCATCCTCATGCTTATATTGTGATGAAAGTCATCTTTGGCTTATGTGCATAGATGGACTTGGTATGATTATGACTAGGGATTATTCGGTATAATCATGACCTGTAATGTTATAAATGATGTGGTAAAAGTCCTCAGTAGCCTGTAGTGCATTGATGGACAGTTTTTGGTATGATTATTACCAAGGATTATTCGGTATAGTCTGACCATTGATGATTTAATGAATTTCCTTGGCCGGTAGTGCAGGGATGACTCGATGATGTGGTTTATTTATTAAGCTGAGTCTTAGCGATAAAAATTGATGAAAACATTTTAAATCATAGAAGATAGTAGATATCATGCTCTACTTGACTCTTCTAATGGATTGATTATTCCGCTGTAGTTAAACTTGATGTCTATTGTATTTTATCAGTTTAACATTGTTGAAGACTAATGATAATTTATTCTGCATTATCTTAGTCATACTATTTCTTACTGGGCTAGTTGAGCTCACCCTTTCTTTCACTTTGTTCTCTTGAAATGAGAACGCGTATGCTTAGGACTAGTCGGGGAACGGAGTGACGGTCCAGATGATAGCATTAGTAGTCCTCACTATTCTGTTAAATAGTGTTACAATAAATGTAATGAGAACTCCATTGAGTATGGATATTGTCTAGATGACAATATTCTTATTAAAACTCTTAGATTATGTTTTGTCGTATTTTACACGACTTTTGTATAATTAAGTTGTATTTGAATTGTGTGCCATGTATTTGGCGACTCAAGATGGGTGATGTATACCTATTTTGGGGGCGTCACAGTTGGTATCAAAGCTTAGGGATATGATCCCTGGCTGAGATGTGAGACAAGAACTAAGAGGGGAGAGACGGGGAATTCCTTCGCTAGTCTGACCTGCTTAGGTTTATTTTGTATTTAATTGGTCGGTCAGAGTAATGGGATAATATGTGATATGTTAATTAACCCTTGTTTTGTGGCAGTATTTGAAAATGGCATCCAAAAATGTTGAGATAAACAATGAAGCACATGAGACCGTTGAGTCACCGCAGATTAATGCCCAGGATAATGTGCAACAGGAAGACAATAATCTTCATGTAAACATTAACACCGATGAAATGGTGAACGATGGGATGTTTAGAGGCTTTATGCAATTCATGCAACATCAGGCGAAAGCGGCTCCTGTCCAAAATGCAGATGGAAACACTAACAACTCTCTAACGGTCACCGCTAAGCAGTTCAAGAAGCTGGGATCACCGGAGTTTTTTGGAGAGCCAAAACCTCTTAAGGCGGAGACGTGGATAAAGCAGATCAACAAGATATTTGATGTCTTGGGATGCTCCGAGGAGCAAAAGGTTCCCTTTACCACCTTCATGTTGCAAGCAGAGGCAGATTACTGGTGGGAATCTGTAAAGCGTACTCAACCTGCCGCACTCAAAATGTCTTGGGAGAAGTTCCAAGAGTTGTTCAATGACAAGTACTTTCCTAAAAGTATTCGTCACATGAAGGAGGTAGAGTTCATCAAGCTTGAGTAAAACAATATGACCGTGGCGCAGTACGAAGCTAAGTTTGCCGAGTTGTCTCGGTTTGTGTCCCACTTGGTAGATAATGAGGAGAGAATGACGTGGATGTTTCTAAGAGGTTTGAAACCCGAGATACGTTAATACCTAATTTCTCACAAACGGTGTTTGTATTCAGATGTTGTGAATAGGGCTCAGTTATTGGAGCGCGATAATGAGTCAACCCAACCAAGAGAGAGCAACCGACAAGTAGATAATACCAGTGGTAGCAGTCATCGAAGCGGTGACAACAAACGTGGAGGGAATCAACATGCCAGAAATGATAATCACTTCGGTGGTAATCATGGCCATGACAATAAGAGTGGACATTTCAAGAAGAGGAGATTCAACAAGGATGGAAAGACGTCAGCACTAGCACCTGTTGTTAAGGAAGGAGAACGACCACTGGTCGTATGTTAAAAATGTGGAGGGGAAGGACACATAAGTCCAAACTGCACGATGTAGTCCAAAGCGTGTTATAATTGTGGAAAAGAAGGTCACCTAGCCCGATTTTGTCGTGCACCAAAGTCAAGTCCAGCTGGGATGGAGGCATCAAAGGGTGTCCCAGATAACACAAAACCGGTAGTTCAAGGGAGAGTGTTAGTCGTAACCTCCCAAAAAGTGAGGAATCCGAACGAGGTGATCACGGGTAAGCTAATCATAAACTCTAGCGAAGTTTATACTTTATTTGATACCGGTTCTACCCATTCATTTATTTCTCTTACTTGCGCTCAATGTTTAAATTTGACTCCGGAGAAATTAGACTTTGACTTATCTGTTGAAACTCCGTTGGGAGAAACCTTCATTACATCCACGGTTTATAAGTCTTGTTTGATTCAAATCGGTAACCGCATGTTACTTGTCGATCTTATTTCTTTGAAAATGTGAAGCCCCCAAAATAGGTATACAACACCCATTCTGAGTCGCCAAATACATGGTACAGAAAGCAAACTACAACTTCAATAATACAATTGTCGTGCAAAATACGACAACATAAACTGTGAGTTTAAATACAAATATTGTCTTCTAGACAATATCCACACTCAAATAAGTCCTCATTACAATTATTCATACACTATTTTACAGAAAATAGTGAGGACTGCTAAAATATCTTTCTAGAACCATCACTCCATACCCCGACTCGATCCTGCTATGTTTTCACCTCCTGGGAAGAAAAATGGAACAAAAAGGAAAAGGGTGAGCTCAACTAGCCCAGTAAAGAATGTTATGACTAAGATAATATACAACAAATTATTATTAGTTTTCAACAGGGAAAAATCTGATAGAATATAATAGACAACAAGTTTTAAATCAACAACTACAGCGGAAACAGCAATCCATTAGAAGAGTCACGTAGAGAATGAATTCTACTATCTTCTAAGATTTAAGAGTCCATCATCAATATTTTATCCCTGTAACATCAATCAATATACATCTTTTAATCAAATATTCATCTTTGCACTACAGGCCAAAGATATTCATTTGTATCACCAGTTGGTCATGTTCATCTCAACACCTGTTCATCTTTGCACTATGGGCCAAAGATATTCATCAGGTAATCATACATCTTTGCACTACGGGCCAAAGATATTCATCAAGTATCATCATTACGGACAGAGGATGATGAAAAACATTTTAAAGAAAATGAATCCAGTGAGACAGAAGGACAAATATTAGGGATTCGTATAACAGTTTATCCAAGATCAATAATACTTCATAATAACCGATCGTAAAGTAGAATTCAAAAATAACGATCAAACCATGGATACAATTAAAGATAGTAGCCAAAATAGACATCTTGGATAAAAAGGAAAATTTTCATTTTTTGGTGAATAGTGCCGTATTCGTGAATAGTATCGTATATATGAATAGTAACCCCAACACAAAAAGTTTCAAATTTGATTAAAAGTTCACCAATATTTCGGCATAATGATATTGAAGAAAATAATATCATTTGAGAAGAAAATAACATCCCTTACCTCAAAATAACGGTACTTCTAATCAGAATATCGGATAGAAAGTCAAAGAAAATTTGTACCGAACAGCAACTCTCAAAGTATCAAAATACTCAAAAAAATACGCTCGACAATCTAGAGAGAAAGAAAACTTGTTTCTGGTATTATTTTCAATTCTAAGCTAAGCGTCTATTTATAGGAAAGTGCTAGAACGCCATATGAGACTAAAATAATAAATTAATATTATTTCTTTTCAAACTTCCTACGCACACCTTCACCAACCAAGCCAGCCAAATCTGAAAAATAATAGCAGCCCACATGCTTGAAAAACCAAAAGTGGGTCCCACCCATAAATTTAATAAAAATCATTTTATTTTCCAAAACTTCAATAATTCATAGAAAATAGCCTGTTTATCAGAAAAATACGAATTTTATGTCCATTCTTCCTGAAATCAAATTCTCTACAACTTTGTAGCTTTGAGTTTTTCCAAATTCCAAACAAAAAATATCCAAAATCCACAAACGGGTGATTTTTAATACTTCCCTTCCGACAGAATACTGATAAAACACCTCAGCATTAATTCCTTCATTTATAACCATATAAAATAAATAAATCCATCATCAAATAAATATTTCCTTATCATATAAATTAATAATTAATTATTCACAAATAATATTACAGAATCACACTTATGACAACCAGGCAGTTCCCAGGAAAGAGGGGGGCTTTCCAATAAGGATTTCTCCTTACTGGTGCACAATTAGGTGACCAAACCTCTCCTTGACAGAACTTTCTAGAAATTGCCAATAATGCTATCTAATAATATTATTCAAATAATATAAATTATTGATCTGATAATGGGAAATAATGTGTAATGATAATTATTGAAACAACAATAATAAAAACTATCAACGCAGCAATTATTGAATCAATAAAATATAATATTAAACAGTAACTACTGTAACAATTATTGAGTAGTGCCTTCTTACTTACGGATCAATAATTCAACAATACTGTGCAATACCATGTACTACTGTGTAACCACGCGTATTACTATATTTTAACCACCAGGTATTCCAACAGTATTAACGGTAACAACTACGTCGTTATTTATAAAAACTCATACTTTGTCATTTTTTTCATCCGACAGTTATTCTGTTATGAGCCCCACGAATGGTTGCGCCGTCGTACGAATATTCCCCGACAAAAAGAATATTCCACGACCAAAAGAATATTCCCCGATAAAAATGAATATTTTATAACCACTTGCTTATTTTATAAAATTTGCACATATCACCCATAACCAAAGCATTATATCAAATTAACACCTTATTAATTTAGAATAATGAATAGAGAAAATTCAATTTTATTTATAATAAATTGGGGTCTTACAATCTCCCCTCCTTATAAAATTTCATCCTAGAAATTGACGTACGTACCGGTGTTTCGAACAGGTGAGGGTACCTCGCTTTCATTTCTGATTTTAACTCCCTGGTCATTTCTTCAATAGCATGGTTCCTCCATAAAACCTTAACTTGTGGTATAACCTTAGTGCGTAGGACATGTTCTTTCCTATCCAAGATTTTAACAGGTACCTCCTCGTACGTTAAATCTTTGGCTATCTCGTCTGGTTCTAACTCAATAATATGGTTTGGGTCTTTCACATATTTACGAAGCATAGATATGTGGAAAACATTGTGAACACGAGACATACTTGGAGGTAATGCGAGTCTATAGGCCACATTTCCTATTCGGTCAAGAATCTCAAATGCACCAACAAACCTTGGATTGAGCTTTCCTCTCTTTCCAAATATTGTAACTCCCTTCCATGGAGCAATACGTAACAGTACATGATCCCCAATATTAAATTCCACGTCCTTTCGATGAAGATCAGCATAACTCTTTTGTCGATCCTGTGAGGTTTGAATACGTTGTTGAATCATTTGGATCTTTTCTGTAGTCATGCGTACCAATTTCGGTCCCAACAAAGTTGCTTCACCCACCTCGTCCCAGCATACTGGAGAACGACACTTTCGTCCATACAACGCCTCAAATGGAGCCTTACCTATACTTGCTTCATAACTGTTGTTGTAGGAGAATTCCACCAATGGTAAATACTTATCCCAACTCCCTTTGAAGTCTAGGACACAGAGTCTTAATAGATCTTCAAGAGTTTGAATAGTCCTCTCTGATTGTCCGTCCGTTTGAGGATGATATGCCGAACTGAATCGTAAATCCATGCCCATAGCTTTCTGTAGGCTAACCCAAAATCTTGAAGTGAATCTTGGGTCACGATCCGAAACTATGGATACTGGCATGCCATGCAATCTCACAATCTCATTCACGTACATACGAGCAAGACGTTCAAGGGAATAAGTTTCTCGTATCGGTAAGAAATTAGCAGACTTGGTTAATCTATCAACAATAACCCAAATCACATCTATGCCTTGAGAAACTTTGGGAAGACCTATAACGAAATCCATGGTGATGTGTTCCCACTTCCATTCTGGAATCTCAAGTGGTTGCAATGGACCTTTTGGCACTTGATGCTCCGCCTTTAATCGTTGACAAGTTAAACACCTCGAGATAAACTCCGCGATCTCTCTCTTCATATTGTTCAACCAAAATGTATGTCGAATATCATGATATATTTTGGTACTCCCAGGATGGATTGCAAACGGGGTGTTGTGTGCCTCCATCATGATTCTATACTTCAAGTCAGAATCGTTAGGAATGCAAAGTCTAGAGTTGACTCGAAGTATTCCTTCTTCATCGATTCTTGCTTCTAGAATAGCAGTTTCTTGCACTTTCTTCTTCATACGCATCAGCCCCAAGTCCGTAGCTTGAGCAGCTTTAACTTTATCGATTAAAGTCGGTTCTACTCGTATATTCGCCATCATCACGTGGGTCCCTAGAGTCTTTAATTCTATCTCCATCATTTTCAAGTCATACAAAATGGGCCTTTGTGTTGAAAATATCGCACTCGTACTCGTATATGATCTTCTACTCAATGCGTCAGCTACTACGTTTGCTTTTCCAAGATGATATTGAATAGTGTGATCATAATCTTTCAACAGCTCAAGCTAACGTCGTTGCCTCATATTGAGTTCTTTTTGGGTGAAGAAATATTTGAGGCTTTTATGATCCGTATAGATATCCACTTTCTCCCCATACAAGTAGTGTCTCCAAATTTTTAACGCGAATACGACTGCTGCCAACTCCAGATCATGAGTAGGATAATTCCTCTCATATTCTTTGAGTTGTCGCGAGGCATAGGCTATGACTTTCCCATGTTGCATGAGAACACATCCTAACCCTTTGCCTGAAGCATCGCTGTAGATAACAAATCCATCTGAACTAGATGGTATTGCTAGAATAGGTGCCGAAATGCGTTTCATCTTTAGCTCTTAGAAACTTTTCTCGCATTCCTCGCTCCATACGAATTTTGTATCTTTTCGAGTCAGCTGAGTTAACGGAGTAGCGATTCGAGAAAATCCTTCCACGAATCTCCGATAATAACTAGCTATGCCCGTAAAGTCACGTATTTCTATCACCCACTTTTGGTTGCTCCCAACTTTGTATTACTTCAATCTTCACGGTCAATGATACTCCATGTTTTGACACCATGTGCCCAAGGAATGCTACTTCCTCAAGCCAGAACTCGCATTTCTTCAGCTTGGCATATAGCTTGTTTTCACGAAACCTTTCAAGTATCAGCTTCAAATGGTGCTCATGATCTTTATGGCTTTTGGAATAGATGAGGATGTCATCAATAAAGACAACAACGAACTGATCCAAATATTCCTTGAATACATGGTTCATCATATCCATGAAAGCAGCAGGAGTATTAGTCAATCCAAAAGACATAACTAAGAATTCATAATGCCCGTACCGAGTTCTAAAGGCAGTCTTTGGAATATCCTCACTTTTTATCTTCAAATTGATGATATCCGAATCGAAGATCGATCTTTGAAAAGAATTGTGCTCCTTATGAATCGGTCGAACAGTCATCAATGCGAGGTAGGGGATACCTATTCTTGATGGTGACATGGTTCAATTCTCGGTTGTCAATACAAAGTCGCATACTCCCGCCTTTCTTCTTTACTTTATAAAAACAGAGCACCCCAAGGAGATGTACTAGGACGAATGAAACTGATGTCTAATAACTCCTGTAGTTGGACTTTTAACTCCTGAAGTTTAATAAGAGACATTCGATATGGGGTTTTAGAAATGGGTTTTGTACCCGGTTCAAGATCAATAAAGAATTCAACATCACGCTTACGGGGTAGACCGAAAGTTCTTCAGAAATACATCAGGAAATTCTCTAACAACAGAAATATTATCCAAATCTGACTTGTCTTTATTCAAATCCATAATATGGGCAAAGAAAGCTTGGCATCCATTTTTCAATAAACGAATAGCTTTGTGGCTTGATATGACGGTGAATGATTTTAGGGGTTTAGTTGTTTGAATTCGTATGACAGGTTGGTTAGGATTATGAAAACTAACAACCTTACGAAAACAATCAATTTTGGCATGATGAGTGGTTAACCAATCAATTCCTAAAATCACATCAAAAGCAAGTATCTTTAAAGAGATAAGATCAACAGGTAATGTGATAGTGCCAACTTGGATCAAGCAAGATTTATAAACTGTAGATGTAACGAAGGTTTCACCCAACGGAGTTTCAACAGATAAGTTAAAGTCCAATTTCTCCGGAGTCAAGTTTAAACGTTGAGCACAAGCAGGAGAGATAAAAGAATGGGTAGAACTGGTATCTAGTAAGGTATAAACTTCGCAAGAATTCAAGATTAGCTTACCCGTGATCACCTCGTTCGGTTTCCTCACATTTTGGCCATTCACGACAAACGCTCTTCCAGAACCGGCCGATTTTGACTTATCCGGACAAACCTTTGGAGTCACCATCCTGCCGAAACTTGGTTTTTCTATATAGCGCCTCGAGCTATATGGCCCTCCTTTCCACGCTTATAACATACCTTGGATTGTTGTGGACGGTTTGGGTTGATATGTCCCTCTTTCCGCATTTGTAACATCTAACCGGCGGTCGATCTCCTCCCTAGAATTTGTTGTTGGTCTTTGTGTCCGCGCTGATGTCTTCCCCCGCCATTGTTGAATCTCCTCTTTCTAAAATTTCCACTTGACTCACCTCTCCTATTATCATAGCCACGATTACCACCCGAGTGGTTACCGCCTTTGTCCGTATTTTTCCCTTCTCGTTGGTTATCATCGCTCTGATGACTGTTACCACCGGTATGACCCTGGTTGTGGTCCCTCGATTGAGTATACTCACTGTCTCACTCTAATAATTGAGCTCTGTTGACAACATCTGAATACAGAGAAAATTTATGAGAGATAAGGTATTGACGAATCTCGGGTTTTAGACCTCTCAGAAACATCCGCGTTATACGTTCCTCATTTTCTACCAAATGAGGTGCAAACCTGGATAACTCCGTGAACTTCTCCTCGTACTGAGACACTGTCATGTTGTTCTTCTCCAGTCTAATAAACTCTACCTCCTTCATATGACGAATACTTTCAGGAAAGTACTTGTCACTGAATAGTTTCTAAAATCTTTCCCAAGACATGTTGAGTACCGGTGGGTATATGCTTCTACGATTCCCACCAAAGAATCGCCTCTCCACAGAACATAAAGGTGGCGAATGGAACCTTCTATTCCTTCGTGCATCCCAAGACATCGAATATCTTGGTAATTTGCTTGACCCACATTTCCACCTTTAATCGGATCGGGCTTTCCCCAGAAATCTGGTGGTCCCAACTCTTTGAACTGCTTAGCTGTGATAGACCGCGCATTGCTATCACTTCCACCCGTATTTTGTACACGAGTCTCCTTCGTTTGATTTTGCATGAACTGCAAAAAGCTCCTAAACATTCCATCATTCATCGTTCGCTCGGTAGTGTTATTTATAGGAGGAATATTGTCTTCCTGTTGCACGTTCTCCTGGTTTGTGACTAAAGGTTGTTCCACAGTCTCATACACTCCATTGTTAACGTTCTCAGCAGCCATTCTTAAATACTGCCATAAAACAAGGGTTAATTAAACAAATTAACATATCATATAATATCCCTATATTATGATCGACCAACAAATAAGCTTAAATAGGACACACTAGCGAAGGATTTACTCATCTCTCCCCTCCTAGTTCTATTCTCCGATCTCCGCCAGAGACCATATTCCTAAGCTTTGATACCAACTGTGATGCCCCCAAAGTAGGTATACAACACCCATTTTGAGTCGCCAAGTACATGGTACAGAAAGCAAACTACAACTTCAATAATACAATTGTCGTGCAAAATACGACAACATAAACTGCGAGTTTAAATACAAATATTATCTTCTAGACAATGGCCACACTCAAATAAGTCCTCATTACAATTATTTATACACTATTTTACAGAAAATAGTGAGGACTGCTAAAATATCTTTCTAGAACCATCACTCCATACCCCGACTCGATCCTGCTATGTTCTCACCTCCTTAGAAGAAAAATGGAACAAAAAGGAAAAGGGTGAGCTCAACTAGCCCAGTAAAGAATGTTATGACTAAGATAATATACAACAAATTATCATTAGTTTTCAACAGGGAAAAATCTGATAGAATACAATAGACAACAAGTTTTAAATCAACAACTACAGCGGAAACAGCAATCCATTAGAAGAGTCACGTAGAGAATGAATTCTACTATCTTCTAAGATTTAAGAGTCCGTCATCAATATTTTATCCCTGTAACATCAATCAATATACATCTTTTAATCAAATATTCATCTTTGCACTACAGGCCAAAGATATTCATTTGTATCACTAGTTGGTCATGTTCATCTCAACACCTGTTCATCTTTGCACTACGTGCCAAAGATATTCATCAGGTAATCATACATCTTTGCACTACGGGCCAAAGATATTCATCAAGTATCATCATTACGAACCAAGGATGATGAAAAACATTTTAAAGAAAATGAATCCAGTGAGACAGAAGGACAAATATTAGGGATTCGTATAAAAGTTTATCCAAGATTAATAATACTTCATAATAACCGATCGTGAAGCAGAATTCAAAAATAACGATCAAAACATGGATACAATCAAAGATAGTAGCTAAAATAGACATCTTGGACAAAAAGGAAAATTTTCACTTTTCGGTGAATAGTGTCGTATTCATGAATAGTGTCGTATATGTGAATAGTGTCATATACGTGAATAGTAACCCTAACACAAAAAGTTCCAAATTTGATTAAAAGTTCACCAATATTTCGGCATAATGATATTGAAGAAAATAATATCATTTGAGAAGAAAATAACATCCCTTACCTCAAAATAACGGTACTTCTAATCGGAATATCGGATAGAAAGTCGAAGGAAATTTGTACCGAACAACAACTCTCAAAGTATCAAAATACTCACAAAAATACGCTCGATAATCTAGAGAGAAAGAAAACTTGTTTCTGGTGTGATTTTCAGTTCTAACCTAAGCGTCTATTTATAGGAAAATGCTAGAACGCCATAGGAGATTAAAATAATAAATTAATATTATTTCTTTTCAAACTTCGTTCACACACCTTCACCAACCAAGCTAGCCAAATCTGAAATATAATAGCAGCCCACATGCTTGAAAAACCAAAAGTGGGTCCCACCCATAAATTTAATAAAAATTATTTTATTTTCTGAAACTTCAATAATTCATAGAAAATAGCCCGTTTATCAGAAAAATACGAATTTAATGTCCATTCTTCACTAAATCAATTCTCTAAAACTTTGTAGCTTTGAGTTTTCCAAATTCCAAATGTAAAAATATCCAAAATCCACAAACGGGTGATTTTAATACTTCCTTCCGATGTAATCATCGATAAAACACCTCAAAGATTAATTCCTTCATCTATAACCATATAAAATAAATAAATCCATCATCAAATAAAAATTTTCTTATCATATAAATCAATAATTAATTATTCACAAATAATATTATAGAATCACACTTATGACAACCAGGCAGTTCTCAGGAAAGAGGGGGCTTTCCAATAAGGATTTCTCCTTACTGGCGCACAATTAGGTGACCAAACCTCTCCTTGACAGAACTTTTTAGACATTGCCAATAATGTTATCTAATAATATTATTCAAATAATATGAATTATTGATCTGATAATGGGAAATAATGTGTAATGACAATTATTGAAACAACAATAATATAAACTATCAACGCAGCAAGTATTGAATCAATAAAATACAATATTGAACAGTAACTACTGTAAAAATTATTGAGTAGTGCCTTCTTACTTACGAATTAATAATTCAACAATCTTTGTAATACCGTACCACTCTTTAATGCAACCACGCCAGACATCAGTATTTTAACCACCAGGTATTCCAACGGTGTTAACGATAACAACTATGCCGTTATTTATAAAAACTCACACTTTGTCGTTTTCTTCATCCGACATTTATTCTGTTATGAGTCCCATGAATGGCTGTGCCGTCGTACGAATATTCCCTGACAAAAAGAATATTCCACAACCAAAAGAATATTCCCCGACAAAAATGAATATTTTATAACCACTTGCTTATTTTGTAAAATTTGCACATTTCCCCCATAACCAAAGCATTATATCAAATTAACACCTTATTAATTTAGAATAATGAATAGAGAAAATTCAATTTTATTTATAATAAGTTGGGGTCTTACAACCTCCCCTCTTTATAAAATTTCGTCCCTCAAAATTGACGTGACGTGCACAGGTGTTTTCGAGCAGTGAGGTACCTCGCTTTCATTTCTGATTCTAACTTCCAGGTCATTTCTTCAATAGCATGGTTCCTCCACAAAACCTTAACTTGTGGTATAACCTTGGTGCGTAGGACATGTTCTTTCCTATCCAAGATTTTAACAGGTACCTCCTCGTACGTTAAATCTTCGGCTATCTCGTCTGGTTCTAACTCAATAATATGGTTCAGGTCTTTCACATATTTACGAAGCATAGATATATGGAAAATATTGTGAACACGAGACATACTTGGAGGTAATGTGAGTCTATAGGCCACATTTCCTATTCGGTCAAGAATCTCAAATGGACCGACAAACCTTGGATTGAGCTTTCCTCTCTTTCCAAATCTTGTAACTCCCTTCCATAGAGCAATACGTAATAGTACATGATCCCCAATATTAAATTCAACATCCTTTAGATGAAGATCAGCATAACTCTTTTGTCGATCCTGTGAGGTTTAAATACGTTGTCCAATCATTTGGATCTTTTCTGTAGTCATGCGTACCAATTCCGGTCCCAACAAAGTTGTTTCACCCACCTCGTCCCAGCATACTGGAGAACGAAAGTTTCGTCCATACGGTGGAAGTGTTACCGTTAAAACTGTTGAACTACCCAGTAGTAAAGTACAAAGAATACGATGTCGCATGGTTGCATAGTAGCTACGGTATTGGTTATTGATACTTACGTGAGAAGTCACTCGCTTATACTCAATTATTATTACGATAATTCTTTGCATCATATCTCTAATATTATTGATTCAATTATTGTCACAGTATCATCTGCATAATATGTTATATTATTAAATCAATAATTGAGACGATAAAGTTATTTATATTATTAAATTGCAATATTTACAATGTCTAGAAGTTCTGTCAAGGAGAGGTTTGGTCATCTAATTGCGCGCCAATAAGGAGAAATCCTTATCGAAAAGCACCCTCTTTCTAGGGAACGACCTGGTTGTTAAATATTATGAGTTATAATATTAATGATGAATAAGTTTGTGTTGATTAAAGATGAAATTGATAGTTCCATTGTGTTGGAATTATTAGTGTTATTGGAAATTGACATTTATTTTGATATTAATTGATGTCTGGAAGTTATACTGACCGGTCGGGTAATTAACCGGATAAATGAGCAATTAATTGCTATTAATTCCCATGATTATAACTATTTGTTCGCATGTGTGTACTATTGATTCACATTCTTGTACTATTAGGGGAGTTGGTGAAAGATTGATAATACTTGCATGACTAAGTTAAAAATGGAGGTATAGATGGAGGTATTATACTATAATTCATATTTTCACATGATTATAACTATTAATTCAATGATTGAAGTATTGATTCACATTATTTATTATTAGGGGAGGTGGTGCAAGTTTGATAATACTTGCAAGACTAAATTAAAAATGAAATAAAAGTTAAAGGTATTGTACTGTAATATTTTAAGCCCCAAAACGTGCAATTATCGAAACTATATTTTCCTATAAATAGAAGCTCATTCTTCCTTCATTTCTCACCAATTCACTAAAGCTATAGAGCAATTATTATAGAGAGAAATTATAGAGAGAAAGGAGAAGAGAAGTCTGCTATTCTCTACTCTAGTATCCAGTTTCTTTCTAGGGTAAGGGGTATTATTTCTTTCGTATTCATGAAGAGAGCTTCTGTTATTCCATTCTTTATTATTCTATTGGAATAACCTGTCTGTGCGGCCTATCGCATGCATGGTGAATTCTTTATTATTCCATTCTTTATTATTCTGTTAGAATATCCTATCTGTGACACCCCCAAAATAGGTATACATCACCCATCTTGAGTCGCCAAATACATGGTACAAAAATACAAATACAACTTAATAATATAACTGTCGTGTAATATATGACAAAACATAAACTGAGAGTTTTAATAAGAATATTGTCATCTAGACAATATCCACACTCAATGGAGTCCTCATTACATTTATTGTCATACTATTTAACAGAATAGTGAGGACTACTAATGCTATCATCTGGACCATCACTCCATTCCCCGACTCATCCTAGCTATATTCTCATTTCCTGAAGAGAACAGTGAAAGAAAGGGTGAGCTCAACTAGCCCAATTAGAAATATTATGACTAAGATAATGCAGAATAAATTATTATTAGTCTTCAACAATGTTAAACTGATAAAATATAATAGGCGTCAAGTTTAACTTTGGCGGAATAAGCAATCCATTAGAAGAGTCAAATAGAGCATGATATCGACTATCTTCTATGATTTAAAATGTTTTCATAAATTTTTATCGCTGAGACTCAACTTAATAAATAAACCACATCATCGAATTATCCCTACACTACGGGCCAAGGATATTCATTAAATCATCAATAGTCATGATTATACCGAATAATCCCTAATCATAATCATATCAAATCCATCTCTGCACGTAAGCCAAAGATATACAACAATAAAACCAATAATCAACAATCCATCTTTGCACGTAAGCCAAAGATATACAATTCAATAATCAAAAGTTCATCTTTGCACGTAAGCCAAAGATAACTTTCATCACCATATAAGCATGAGGATGATGACAATGATATAAGCATTAATCAAACAAAAACAAGGATAAATATTAAAGACTTTAAATTTATCCAAATATTATCAACCACTTAATAAACTCATAATCTAATATTATTAATATTATAACAATATTTTAATCACTTCTCAAACTTATAAACAATTTATTTCAATTGTTTACACTTTACCACATAATGCATTTAATCATTAAAAAATGCCATACTCATAAGATTTCATCACCAATGATCAAATCCCTCGTCAAAAATCTACATATACCTTATATAGGATTTCCAAGCCATAAAATCCTATTTACCTATTTTCCAACTTCACATAACATATTTAACTCATATGTTTATAACTAAACCATTTTCATGAAAAATACCAAATCAGTCCCAAAAATATTTCTTTTTTGGGATTTAGCAGAATATAGTCCCATAATGAACATATATTTTTCTCGGAATTTTTAAAATTCATTTACTATTTTTCAAAAATTAATTTCTAATTAATTCCTTAAGAAATTAGATACCTCAAGTTTAACTCCAGAAATTCCAAAATCTTGGCAGGATCTTACACATGTTAACGTGAGCTTCCAGTTTAAATTTTATGGTCATCAGAGTTATAGAACTCCGGTTATAGCATTTTTCGTCAGAAAAACCTAAATATTGAAATGGTCATAACTTGCTCATTTTAAGTCGGAATGAGCTCATTTTTGGACAGGAGGTACTTTATACCATATGTTTCCATGTCCTAAAAGGCCGGAATTTTTCTCACAAATTAAGTGGCCGAAAATGCCCTTTTAAATTTCTGGGCAGTAGCTTTTTGGTATTTTGCAGTTTTTGATTCCTTTGCTAAAATCAGTCCACACGAAAATCTACAACACCTTTTCCAGTGATTCCACTTGGATAAGTTAGAAAACTCATAGATCTAACTCTAGAACTTGACCACACTCAAAAATTAAAAATATAATAGGAGATATGGTCAATTGAATTTCATGTTCCATTTTTACCAAAATCTGATTTTTCAACCCTTTGTAATTTCTAAGAAACTTTCATGTTTTCACATAATAACCAATATAACTCATTATAACACTTATTAATACTACATATACCCATGATTTTCATTAGTCCAATGCTTTTATTATGACTTTCATCATAATCCACGTAAATAGATCATTTCCATAATTTAATAAGGAATGAATACAAAGGATCATTCACCATGCATGTGATAATCCACATAGACAGGTTATTCCAATAGAATGATAAAGAATGGATTAACAAAAGGATTCACCATGCGTGCGATAGACTGCACAGAAAGGTTATTCTCAACAGAATAATAAATAATGGAACCAGGTCATACGTAAACGCACCGATAGGATATTCTGACAGAATAATAAATAATGGAACCAGTCCGTAATAACGCATAGACGGGATATTCGGACGAATAATAAATAATGGAACCGGAGTCCAACATAAACGCATGCAGACGTGATATTTTTCGATAGAATAATAAAGAACAGAATAATAGAAGAATTTCACCATGTATGCGGTACTTCGCATAAACAGGTTATTCCAACATAATAATAAAGAATGGAATAACAGAAGAATTTCACCACGTATGCGGTACTTCGCATATACAGGTTATTCCAAAAAATAATAAGGGATGGAATAACAATAGCTCTCTTCATGAATACGAAAGAAACAATACCCCTTACCTTAGAAAGAAACTAGATACTGGAGTAGAGAGGTAGCAGACTTCTCTTCTTCTTTCTCTTTATAATTTCTCTTTATAATTTCTCTCTATACTAATTGCTTTATAGCTTTAGTGAATTGGTGAGTAATTAAGGAAGAAAGAGCTTCTATTTATAGAAAAATATAGTTTCGATAATTGCACGTTTTGGGGCTCAAAATATTACAGTATAATACCTTCCTCTTTTTCTTCCTTTTTAATTTAGTCTTGCAAATATTATCAAACTTGCACCACCTCCCTTAATAGTAAATAATGTGATTCAATAGTAAATCATATGAACAAATAGTTCTAAACATGTGAATATACGATTACAGTATAGTACCTCCATCTATACCTCCATTTTTAACTTAGTCATGCAAGTATTATCAATCTTGCACCAACTCCCCTAATAGTAATAAGAATGTGAATCAATAGTACACACATGTGAACAAATAGTTATAATCATGTGAATTAATAGCAATTAATTGCTCCTTTATCCGATTAATTACCCGACTGGTCAGTATAACTTCCAGACATCAATTAATACCGAAATAAATGTCGAGTTCCACTAACATTAATAATTCCAACACAATGGAACTATCAATTTCATCTTTAATCAACACGAACTTATTCATCATTAATATTATAACTCACAATATTTAACAACCAGGTCATTCCCAGGAAAGAGGGGGCTTTCCAATAAGGATTTCTCCTTATTGGCGCGCAATTAGATGACCAAACCTCTCCTTGACAGAACTTCTAGACATTGTAAATATTGTAATTTAATAATATGAATAACTTTGTCATCTCAATTATTGATTTAATAATATAACATATTATACAGATGACACTTTGTGACAATAATAGAATCAATAATATGAGAGATATGATGCAGCAATTACTGTAGCAATAATGGAGTATAACTGAGTGACTTATCACGTAAGCATCAATAATCAATACCGTGTGCTACTATGCAACACGCGTATTACTGTACTTTTACTACCGGGTAGTTCAACAGTATTAACGGTAAAACCTCCGCCGTTATTTTCATAAAATATTTTTGTCATTTTCTAACTACGACGGCACTTCCGTTGTGGGGTCCACTAATGATTATGCCGTCGTACGAATATTCCCCGATAAAAAGAATATTCCCCGACCAAACGAATATTATATAACAACTTGCGTACTTTGCAAAATTTATAAATATTACCCACAACTATAACATTATATCAAATCCACACCATAATATTAAAAAAATATTTTGAGAAAATTAAATATTTATTCATAAAATTTGGGGTCTCACAATCTCCCCTCCTTATGAAATTTCGCCCTCAAAATTTACGTATGTACCTGGTATGCCGAAGAGATGAAGATACCTTAACTTCATTTTAGATTCTAACTCCTGAGGTATAACCTTTGAGTGTTGAATACAATCCTTCTTATCCAAGATTTTAACACGTATCTCCTCATACGTTAAATCTTTTGCTATATCGTCTAGTTCTAATTCAATAATGTGGTTTGGGTCGTCCACATAATTACTTAACATCGATACGTGAAAAACGTTATGAACACGTGACATACTTGGTGGTAAAACGAGTCTATAGGCCACAGTTCCTAGGCAATGGAGGGTTTGAAGACTGTGCTTGAAAAGGGGAGTAGTTTCTCCTCTGTATAGGTATATTCTGACTGCCTTTTTAACCTTGTAGTATCAAGGAAACATCCTCCTCTTTCTTTTTATGGACCCTCCGGGGGTTGTTTCCATAAGTTTCGGACTAGATGTGCTCAGCAACTGCCTTAAGAGCGGCTAGGTCTTGAATCTTTCCTGACTTCAACCCCATCTCAGCCATCTCTCCATGTTTGATCATTTCAGAAAATGGTTTGCCAATACCAGCTATGACTCTCTCATAGAAAGGAGCTTCTTAAATGTCTATGAAAGTCACGACCATTTCTGATTCCGTCATAGAGGGAATAACTTGAGAAACAAAGCGCCTCCACCTTTGAGCATACTCTCTGAACTCATTGGACTGTTTCTTGACCTTGGTAAACTGATACCAATCAGGAGCCATATGAGAGTGGAAGCTGTACTGAGTAAGGAAGGCGTGAGCTAGCTCTTCCCAACTATGGATCTTTGAGTTGTCTAATTTGGTATACCATGAACGGGCTTCTCCAGTCAGACTCTTCTAAAATAGCTGCATTCTGAGATTCTCGTTTTCTGCATAAGATCCAAGTTCTCCAATGAACACCTTTAAATATGTGTAAGGATCCCCTAATCCATCATACTTTTCAAAGTCAGGGGTTTTAAATTTCTCTGGATAATGAACACCAGGGAATATGCAAAGGTCAGTATATAAAGCACTCCCATGTGCTCCAATCCCCTTGAGCGAACGGATGGTTTCTTCCATTTGAAGGACCTTTTTCCTGATATCACCGGTGTCTGGATCTCCTTTGAGATGGGTGTTTTCAAGATCTTTGTTGGTTGTATCCAACTGAGGTTCCGAATTTGTTTTATCTAAACCTTGAGCTCCTCCTTGTGCAGAGGATTCTGTATGTGTAGGCATCTTTAGGCCCTGAGTAGACTGATACAGTTCTTTAAGCAGAACAGCCAAATCTATAATTTGTTTATTTAATCCGTCAAATTCTTCTCGAGAAACAGGATTAGACTGGTCATAAGAAGACATGATTGGTTGTAGGCTCATGGCCTTTTTGGATTTTGAGCAGGTAACAGGCCCAATTGTTTCCTTACAAAAAACTTATGTAGTTTAGTCTTAGGGATAATGTAAATGTTTACATGCTATGTGAGGTATCTGTGTTAGGAATATTATCCTGCAAAACGGATGTTAGCTGTTTTGTAATACATAATAGCATGCTAATTTCAAATATGTATGGGCACATATTTCTTCATATTTTCCATTACGATGGATTGACATGAAATGATATTTACAAGTAAATGCTTTTACAAGTAATCGAAAATGGAAAGCATAAAGAGACTTTCCTTTGCGTTTGGTTTATCAGAGGCTGGCTTATCTTAGGTTTACTCTCGCGGCTTTTTGGCATGAAGGTTCCAAGATCATCGCAATCTACTTGATGGGAAGTTAATCCGGTCTTTCAACTGGAGCGAATCTGGGTGGTGCCTTTCCTGAGCCTCTTTGGAATTAGTCTCCCTACGAGTCCAGTAATCAAACACCGACAGGATAGCCCCGTGGTGGAGGAACCACACAACATACATTCACATACAACGTGTCTCACCGTTTATGAAAATGATGACATGTATGAAGCACTAATATCACAGATAGATATATTGCAATGCAGTAAGTAAATGCATTCGTACACATTCATCATAAATGTAAATACAACATCCACACACAAGCATATAACAGTTTTGAAAAGCTTGTAGTAGCAGCTTAAGCCCTCTTACTGGAGTCCCAGTAGAATCACCACCTGTTGACGTCAGGATTTTTATTTGTACCTTTTCTGTTCTTGTTCTTTGGTGTTCTCATATTGTATGAGATTTGTTTGAAAAAAATAAGTGAAAAAGGTGTGACATGTATATGTCGACGATTTGACTGTAAGAGTCGCCAGTTGCTATTTTTAACTGGTTGCACCAATGCAACCGATAAAAGGTTATCACATTGACCCAATGATATGACACTGATAAACGGGTCTGTGAAACCGAGATTCATTTGGGTTCGGGGGCTTGATTATGTGGAAGAAAGGTGTTAGGCACCCCCCGACATCCGTGTTACCACGGTGACCGCCACTTTTTAAGAAACTATTATATGAATATGTGTGTGTGTGTGTGTGGATCAATGTGCAATTTATTTGGAAGTAGTGCAAGGCCTCATTCGCACCTATATACAAAGGGTTTGAATTTATATGAAAAATTCAGTTTTAAACAGGATATAGCAGTGAGGTTTTGTAAAAGAGGTTTTTCAAACCCTGTGCTCAATAGTAATTGAGACCTTTTCATACTTCCATTTTTATTATTAAATGTTCGGCTTGATTGCTTTTATTTTTGAGATACTGAAGCATCTTGAGAAAACAAATACATAGCGATCTTAGAACTCCTCATGGGCATGAAAGCCATCTAAGGGAATTCAAACACCGTGAATAATTTACAAGTCGCTTACTGACTAAAATGTCCATCACGGGAACCGAATCTAGATTCAGTAGACTAAATCTGTGATCACATGATTCCTAGGCTCACATGATGTCGCAGTTTATATGAAAAGCAGTAAACAGTTATATATATATAAAAGCTTTAAATATATATATATATATATATATATATATACACACACACAGACATGATCAATCACCACGAAGCACCTCCATGGGGGATCAGAAATGTAAATATATAAAATCGGTAAATATATATATAGACATGATCAAACACCACGAAGCACCTCCATGGGGGATCAGAAATGTAAATAAAGCAATAAATGCAATCAATCGTCACGAAGTAAACTCCAGGCGGGACTAAATGTAAAGAAAGCAGTAAAAACGATCAACCGCCACGAAGTAAACTCCAGGCGGGACGGAATGTAAATAAAGCAGTAAAAGGCCACGAAGTAAACTCCAGGCCTGACAGAAATGTAAATATATATATATATATATATATATATAAAAGCGATAAACGCACAGGATGTTTCTCAATCCTCGCTCGGGTTTATCATTTCAAATGATTTATCGCTATATATATATATATATATATATATATATATATATATATATATATAAATAAATAAGCGAACCGGATATAAAATCCAGGCTCATCGAATAAAGTTCGAGAACAGTTCATATATATAAATATATATATATATATAAAGCAAGTAAATGCTCCAGAGAGAAGTCTAGGCTCAATCGAGGTATAACTCGATAATGTTAGTCCATATATAAATATATACATATATAAGTATATATATATATAGACAGAAATGAAAACCAAAGACCGAAGTCCGGGCATACACACGCAACACGACTCTCAATGTGAAGAATAATGTGTGCAAAGATAAAGAGAAAGGCTTTATAGAGTGTAAGCAGGCTTATAATGGGCTGCCAAAGAAGACTTCTATGACTCTAAGTGGATGAACACTCGGCTCCAACCGGTAAAAATATAACTATATGTGAGCTAACAAGTGTTTAAAATGAGAAAGCACTCAATATGGGGTGTGTATAGAGCAAATTTGACAGGGCTTCCTCGCCTTTTTTCTCTTTAATTATGGCCACCCCAAGCTCTATATTTATAGAGCTGGTGGTCACGTGTACTACTACTGGCGACCACAAATGCACTGGCGGCATAGAATGCATTTTCTCTGTTGCCGGGGTGCCCCGGGCTCATGGTCTGTCGTCTCAAAGTACGTGCACTCGTGCATTGT
Organism: Panax quinquefolius; assembly: GCA_020205615.1. Taxonomy (NCBI): domain Eukaryota; kingdom Viridiplantae; phylum Streptophyta; class Magnoliopsida; order Apiales; family Araliaceae; genus Panax; species Panax quinquefolius. The sequence goes on from CM035163.1 coordinate 85,228,740, forward strand.
GATGTCTGCTCGAACTTCCAGAACTTCAATCCGAGCATCCGATTGAGGTGTACAAGACCTTTTTCAGACCGCCGTTGTCGAGAGTTACGCAATGACATGGGATAAGAGGTTATATGAAGTCAGGAAGTGGGGACCATGCACATGGTCTTCAAGCTTCAAATTTTATCCGGTGTGTTGCCCTGCGTAATAGTCACTCGGGATTGGAACTCCTTGGCTCTTGTGGGACATTGTTGTGTAGAAATGTATGTATGAGATGTTGAGACGGCGCGATGTGGGTTGAGGTGGCAAGATGATGATTTTGCCCCTCATCGGGGTTATCTCTGGTTTGGGCTGATAAAGCAAACGTTACTCAGGGTTATATCTGAGATTTAACTGTTGCAAGTGTTTGAATTCCTCAGGGTCATCTTTAAGTGTGCCTATCTTCCCGGTGTTATCTCCGGGTCTTTGGAATGAGTGTCTCGGTGGGAGTTCCGAGGTTGGATCTGATTGCATGCATTTAAAATAAGCATTTCTGGGGTTATCGCCAAAACTGTAACGGCATTCCTTGGGGTTATCTCCAAGGATGAAACTCGGGGTTATCTCCGAGGTTGGAACTGATACTCCTGGTGTGTGTTCTGGGGTTGAGACTGAACTTCTGGTGGTATCCAGAATGGATATGAGCTGTCTTCCAGGGTTATCTCCGAAAGACGAATCTGCCCTCCTGCAATGTTAGTAACAGGTGTGCAAAAAATTTCGAGTGTCTACAGGTGTCAAGGAAAGAGAGGAAGATACATTGTAGCTTGTGCAAGGAAGAGGGTCACAATCGAGTTAAATGTCCAAAGCACCAACTCTACCAAGACATAGAAAGGAGAAGGAGGTAATTCACACTATATACCTATTATATGTTTCTATATTTCTAAATATATGATTGTCACAATCAAATTTGATATACCTATTATATGTTGTTTTATAGGCTACTGCCATTGGAAAGGGAAAAGAGATAGTGGTCCAAAGCACTACTCATGGCAGGGAGGAAGATGCAAGTGGCAATGTAAGTTTTTAAAAATGTATGCATCAATGTTAGAATTTGATATATCTATTAACTTTGTTTTTGACATGTTGTTTTATATAGGCTACTAACATTGAAAAGGGAACAGAGATGTGGTTGGCACTGCTAAGGGAAAGGAAAAGGTGGTTGACTCAAGAAAAAAAAGAAAAAATTATATTTGTAAGTAACATTTCATTCATTCAAAAAGCAATGCAAGTTTTTTAAAATGGGTCCATCAATGTCAGAATTTGATATAGCTATTAACTTTGTTTTTGACATGTTGCTTTATATAGGCTACTGACATTGAAAAGGGAAAAGAGATGGTGGTTGGCATGCCTAAGGGAAAGGAGAAGGTGGTTAACTAAGGAAAAGAAAAGGAAAATTTATATTTGTAAGTACAATTTCATTCATTCAAAAAGTTGTATTAATTTCACTTAGGGTAACTAATAATGAGTTGTATTGTAGATGTCAACTTCTAGACTTGTAAGGAAGAAGTATTTTTCACAAACAACAGTCCAAGGATGCACTCCACCTGCTTCTACACCACCAACCCAGATAAATACAAGGAAAAGGCAAGCAAGTCAACAAACTTCATATAATTCAACTAGTAGGCCATTCAAGGCACCAAGGAAAAAGGGTGTAACCCCTGCTAAATAGTTGCATTTAAGTTATTTTATAGCTCACTAGTAGTTTATGGCATGGTATTTTAGTAGGTATTTGGTATAGCTCTGTTTTGGTATAGGTATCTTAACTTTTGTAATCTTTTGGTATAGCTTCTGATTTGGTGTACCTTGACTGCTGGAATATGGGGAATACTTTTGGGGGATAAATTTGTACAGTTTTGATATAATTATGGGCTACTTAATGTGGCAAGAAATACATGGAGTTTGTAAAAAGCGCTTGATATTGATTGAAGTTATGTTATAACAAGAATGATTTGCTTTTTGGGTAAAATAGTTATGCTTTAATGTTTTGTTGTTGGTTGCCTTTTATTGTTGTATGGTTATGGTTGCAAAAACACTTGATATTATTTTTTGTCATTCTCTTTTCACTGGTTAAAGTTAAACTGGTACATGATTTGATTTGGGTTTGTGAATATCAAGAGTTCCCTACTGCTTCATTTAGTTCCATACATGAGTCTTGTTTCTAGCAACAAAACAAGGTTAAAAATGTGCTCATGTTTCATTTCCTTCAACACATGACAACACAAGAACCATTAGTCAATTAACAACAAATTGAGATGTTGCCACCATTAAGTCAAAAATAACAACAATAACACAAACATAACAATAATAACGTAAAAAGAGCTAAATGCTCTGCTTCTTCATTTCCTTTAATCCATAAACACAACCATACATGATTTACAATCATCCACTCTTAGACATCTCTGAATTCACAACACAAATAACAAAACAAAAAGTGTTTCCCCAATGTTGTTCTACATTACTATTACTAAAACATACATAAAAATGAACCATAAACAAATTAAAATGATCCACATTTTCTTGAGTTTTCCAGCTGACTGAACATTTTCCATAATCAACTCATTTACCACTTTTAACTCACTTCCATCTTCAATTAAGTTATGACGCCCCCAAAATAGGTATACATCACTCATCTTGAGTCGCCAGATACATGATACAAAATACAAATACAACTTAATTATACAACTGTCGTGTAAAAAATACGACAAAACATAGTTGAGAGTTTTAACACGGATATCATCTTCTAGACAATATCCACACTCAATGAAGTCCTCATTACAATTATTATCACACTATTTCATAGAATAGTGAGGACTACTAAAACAACCATCTGGACCGTCACTCCGTTCCCCGAATAGTCCCTGCTACGTTCTCATTTCCTAAAGAGAACAATGAAAGCAAAAGGGTGAGCTCAACTAGCCCAGTAAGAAATATTATGGCTAAGATAATGCCGAATAAATTATCGTTAACCTTCAACAGTGTTAAACTGATAAAATTTAACAAACATCAAGTTTAACTGCAGTGGAACAAGCAATCCATTAGAAGAGTTAAGTAGAGAATAAAATCTACTATCTTCTATGATTTAAAAGGTTTTTCATCACTTTTATCACTGAGACTCAGCTTATTAAATAAACCACGTGTCATCCACACTACTACTACCAAGGATATTCATTAGTATCACGACCACAAATTATCCATGCACTACGGGCCAAGGATATTCGTGTTTTCATCAATGGCCATGATCATGCCAACAACTGTCCATCAATGCACTACGGGCCAATGAGGACTTTTACCACATCATTTGTAACATTACGGTCATGACTATACCGAATAATCCCTGGTCATAATCATACCAAGTCCATCTATACACTACAGGCCACAGATGACTTTCAATATAATATAAACATGAGGATGATGACAATGACATAATAATTCAATAAAACAAGTTCAAGAATTAAATTTTAAAGATTTATAAGTTAATTTATCCTGAACTCAAAAACGTCCAAATTGTCAACATGATACTGCTTTGTGGAGTAAAATTCAAGAATGCTCAGAAGAATATTTCCATGAAAAGATACTGGATGAAGCGCAAATATCCAGGATATTCTACTAATTTCATGGAGTATAGAAGCCAAAACTTTAACCAACTGAGTATAATAGAATATATGAACCTGCAAATGGATTTTCTCCTACATGCAGTAATCCACGTAGACGATCATTTCCACAATTTAATAAGGAATGAATACAAAGGATCATTCACCACATGCATGGTAATCCACATAGGCGAGTTATTCCAACGAGAATATTAAAGAATGGAATAACGTAAGAATTCACCATACATGCGATACATAATCAAGCATGCAAGTTATTCTCAATGAGAATAATAAAGAATGGAACCAGTCATACAAAATCCAAGACAGACGGGATATTCTAACGTAATAATAAAGAATGGAATAACAACGAAATTCACGGGCATGCGATGAATCCGCACAGACGAGTTATTATTCAATGAGAATAATAAATAATGGAACCAGGTCATGCGTAATACGCACAGACAGGATATTCCAACAGAATAATAAAGAATGGAATAACAGAAGAATTTCACCATGTATGCGGTACTTCGCATAGATAGGTTATTCCAATAGAATAATAAATAGTGGAACCAGGTCATGCGTAATACGCACAGACAGGATATTCCAACAGAATAATAAAGAATGGAATAACAGAAGAATTTCACCATGTATGCGGTACTTCACATAGACAGGTTATTCCAACAAAATAATAAGGAATGGAATAACAATAGCTCTCTTCATGAAAATGAAAGAAATAATACCCCTTACTTTAGAATAAAGTTGGATACTGGAATAGAGAGGTAGCAGACTTCTCTTCTTCTTTCTCTCTATAATTTCTCTCTATAATAATTGCTCTATAGCTTTAGTGAATTGGTGAGAAATAAAGGAAGAATGAGCTTCTATTTATAGAAAAATATAGTTTCGATAATTGCACGTTTTGGGACTCGAAATATTACAGTACAATACCTCCAACTTTTCTTTTATTTTTAATTTAGTCCTGCAAGTATTATCAAACTTGCACCACTTCACCTAATAGTAAATAATGTGAATCAATAGTTCAATCATGTGATTTAATAGTTATAATCATGTGAAAATACGAATAACAGTATAGTACCTCCATCTATACCTCCACCTTTAACTTAGTCATGCAAGTATTATCAATCTTGCACCAACTCCCCTAATAGTACATGAATGTGAATCAATAGTACACACATGTGAACAAATAGTTATAATCATGTAAATTAATAGCAATTAATTCCTCATTTATCCGATTAATTACCCGATAACTTCCAGACATCAATTATTATCGAAATAAATGTCGATTTTCACTAACACTAATAATTCTAAAATAATGGAACTATCAATTTCATCTTTAATCAACACGAACTTATTCATCATGAATATTATAACTCACAATATTTAACAACCAGGTCGTTCCCAGGAAAGAGGGGGCTTTCCGATAAGGATTTCTCCTTATTGGCGCGCAATTAGATGACCAAACCTCTCCTTGACAAAACTTCTAGACATTGTAAATATTGCAATTTAATAATATGAATAACTTTATCGTCTGAATGATTGAATTAATAATATATCATATTATACAGACGATACTGTGACAATAATCGAATCAATAATATGAGAGATATGATGCAGCAATTACTGTAGCAATAATTGAGTATAACTGAGTGACTTCTCACGTAAGCATCAATAACCAATACCGTGTGCCACTATGCAACCACGCGTATTACTGTACTTTTACTACCGGGTAGTTCAACAGTTTTAACGGTAACACTTCCGCCGTTATTTTTATATAAAGATAATTCTGTCGTTTTCTTACTACAACAATATTTCCGTTGTGGGGGTCCACCAATGATTGTGCCGTCGTACGAATATTCCCTATTAAAACGAATATTCCCCGACCAATCGAATATTATATAACCACTTGCTTACTTTACAAAATTTATAAATATTACCCACAACTATAACATTATATCAAATCCACACCTTACTATTCAAAAAAATATTTCAAGAAATTTAAATCTTTATTCGTAAAATCTGGGGTCTCGCAATCTCCCCTCCTTATAAAATTTCACCCTCAAAATTTACATACGTACCTTGTATGCCGAAAAGGTGAGGATACCTTGATTACCTTTATTGTCGAAAACATTACACGTTGCATACGTGCATGCCCGATGTCCTCCGATTGCCTCTGAATGCACATTAGTCCCTAAAATAGCCATTTTAGGCTTTGATACCGACCTCAAATCTCAAAATATAAAGAATGAAAGTTTTACGTCTACTCGTTATCTTTCTGAATAATCCTTAATCACCTCAATCAGAGTTCGTATGAAAACGTTGTGCCCAATTTACTAAAGGACGTCCGGACAGATTTTGGCTTTACACTTGACCAGCGCCTAGGCACCCAAACTTTGCCTTGGGTAAGTGCCTAGGCGCCCAAGAACAAATTCTAAGCACCGAGACTAGTGCCTAGGCATTCGACCTTTGGCACTTAACTCCAATTTTCCAGATTTTCCAACTTTTGACACACATACTTCAAATCTTCATAACTTCTTCATCCGTTATCGGAATTAGTCCGTTTTCGAGGCTATGGAAAGTTTGTAACATGCTCTATAAAACTCCCATAATTTCATAATTGTTCAGATTTATTAATTATTCTGAAATTTGGCTCCAAAGTCCCCCAAGACTAAGTTCTTACTAACAACGATACGTGAAAAACGTTATGAACACGCGATATACTTGGCGGTAAAACGAGTCTATAGGCCACAGTTCCTAATCGATCAAGGATTTCAAATGGGCCAATAAAATCGAGGGTTGAGATTTCCTCTCTTCATCGATTCTTGCTTCTAGAATAACGCCCCTTTGAACCTTCTTCTTCACATTCATCAACTCCTGGTGTGTAGTTTGAGCGGCTTTAACTTTATCGATTAAAGTCGATTCTAATCGTATAATCGCTATCTTCACGTGGGTCCCTAGAGTCTTTAACTCTATCTTCATCATTTGTAAGTTATATGAAATGAGTTTTTGTGTTAACAATATCGCACTCGTAAACGCATATGATCTTCTACTCAACGCGTCAGCTACCACGTTCTCTCTTCCACAATAATATTGAATGGTATGATCGTAATCTTCAACAGCTCGAGCCAACATCTTTCGAATATTATACGATAATTTTAGGTAAAGAAATATTTTAGGGTTTTAGAAATGGGTTTTGTACTGGGTTCAATACAAAATTCGATTTCACGCTCTGGGGGTAGGCTAAGAAGTTCTTCAGGAATACGTCAGGAAATTTATTAACAATAGAAATATCATTCAAAACTGTGACTCTCATCCAAGACTTGGATAGCACGTCACATTGATACCTATCAACTTGCCATCGTCATTCACAGCATCGCCTATAGAAAGTCTGGCTTCAGTGCATTCCACACAAGGAAGTTACCAGCGAAAGGCTCAAGGCTCTTTACTTATGGCTTAATATAACAGTGATTGACTTTAGTGGTTTGGTTGCTTGAATTCGCATAACAGGTTGGTTAGGAATATGAAAGCTAACAACCTTACGAAAAGCATGATGAGTAGTTAACCAATTGATTTCTAAAATCACATCAAGGGCAAGTATTTTCAAAGAGATAAGATCGACAGGTAACGTGAAAGTGTTGATTTGAATCAAACAAGATTTATAAATAGTGGAGATAACGAAGGTTTCTCCCAACGGAGTTTCAACAGAAAAATCAAAGTCTAATTTCTCCGGAGTCAAATTTAAACGTTGAGTGCAAGCAAGAGAGATAAAAGAATGGGTAGAACCGATATCTAATAAGGTATAGACTTCGCAAGAATTTATAATTAACTAACCTATGCTAACTTCGTTCGGGTTACTGTGACACCCCCAAATCTGGGTACTTCAATTCCACAGGATTTGGTGTTCACTATACAAATATCATCTATCTATCTACCCATAATAAATGCAAACTATGCAATAGATAGAAATAAATCCTCTCCTTAAGAAGTTACATAATCTAAATTAAATACATAAATCCCAGGTCATACTAACCTTAAATCTCAAATACGGAAATATAAATAAATAATAGTCTTACACAACATTAACATAAGTCTGAAACATAAATACATAATCACATAAACAACAAGTCTTCATCACTTGTTAATCTTTCCCTTGCCTTTGCTAGTAGAAGGCTCGTCGGACCTTTCGTTCTTAACTACAATGTTATTATTATGCAAGAGTGAACACGATTGCCCACAAGTATAATAGTACAACAATAAAATAATAACATGCGAATGAATGAAAGACTTCTAAAATAAGAAAACTAAACTTTTGAATCAAGAATGAATACCAAGAATCAAAAGAACTTCTGAGGGTCATAAGACCTTGAACTATGTCCTAGGTTGTAAAGTGTTTATACTTGAAACCTTTAACAGTCATAAGATAATGGACTCTTCTTCTCGTACTTAGGGGGATCAGCCCTTAGTACCATACTATGCACAATATCTTAATGCTAAAGCGTAAATAATCCCCTATTAAAGGGTTGTTCATCTCAGTTTGACATCGGAGTCCGCACCAAAGGAAGTTTGGTTTGAATAAGCTCAATAAAAGTTCTAGAATTTATAACGCTCATCAATTATGGACTAGTCGAATCAATAAGGGTTCGCTAGTCTTACAAGGTTCAACAATAATTGATATTCAATTTGAATAATAAAATTCAAGATGTATACAATCGAATAAGTATTATATAACAGGAATCATTCTTTTAAAGAATGATAAGATCTAATATGAAATCTTGACTTGAACAATAATAAAAAAGATAGAATAATGAACCTGCTTTATGTAAAGAAACAAGGTTTAGGAACTTGCCTCGTGTGTGTAGGCTAAACGATTACTACTTAGCTTCCACAAGTCCTACACACATACCATATGTATTCACGACATTCATTAGTTACATTTTCACTTAATTATTTAATGTAAACTCCACTTTATTTAACAAATCATTACCCTTCTAATTTAATTACTTAATTAAATTAGAATATTTTCATTCTCTTACTATTATTACACTCGAATAAATTATTTCATAATAATTTCCATCGAATATTTATTTTATTCCATAAATATTTCAACTAAAATATTTATTTATTTTATAAATATTTTAATAATAATTTTCATCGAATATTTATTTTACTCCATCAATATCTCAATTAAAATATTTATTTTATTTTATAAATATTTTAATAATAATTTCCATAAATATCTCAATTAAAATATTTATTTTATTTTATAAATATTTTAATTAATTATTATTATTTATTTATTTATTTATTATTATTTTTTTTATTTTTTTTGCCGTCGCTTGTAGGGTAATTTAGTTTAGTAACACCACGGGGCGAGGTTACCAGACTTCGATTCTGCGCTTCTACAGTTCACACGTAACAAGGTTGGGCAAAAAAAATCTCCCAAGTTCACCCATATGTTCTCGTGAAGAACACGGAGAACATGGCCATAACTTCCAATTGTCTTGTTCGTATATTAATTTAAGCATACCCAAATACTATAATTCATATATGATCGTTACCCAACCTTTCTAACATGATTTTAACAACTTAATTTATATAATTACTTGAATCAAAAAACATAATTTCACTGTTCTTGATGTTCTTGAAAGTTTTGAAAACAAAACATAAAAATTAACACTACGGGTTTGTTATAACACCAAATCTGTCCATTAGAAGTTTGTTTTCTTCGTTTTAACATGCGTGATTATATACAAGCATAAAATTTATGAGATAATATATGATTGACGTATTAATTTTGTGAGTAAGGGCCATATGGCCATATTTCTCTACTCTGTAATTTTGTAGCAACCATATACAACGTATTTTCATAAAACTGATGTTATGGAACCATAATATATAGCACAACACATTATAAAACCATCTTACCACGTATATAAACAAATAATTATTACTCTTTCCAACTACAGAGATTTTAACAGAAACTTGAAAGCCATTTTCATGAAAACTTTAATAACGTAAAATAGAAATTAGTAGGAGATGAATTCCTTCTCAAATTCTTCTTCAATCACAAACTCACAATTCCCCTCAACAATTATCAATTTCTCTCTGACTAGTTTTATCAGACTTAAGAAAATGAAATAAAAGAATACGCATATAATTTATAAACTGACGCAGTTGTGGTCATTTAACCTATCATGGGTTAACTGCCCTCAACCTCCTCTAAGGCCTTGTTTGGCTATTCAATATAATTCATTCCCATTTAATTTAATGAATCCTTTATAGTATAATTTAATAATGTCACACCCAATTACACAATAAATCAAATATCTTATTTAATTTAATTTAAATAAAATATAATAATTTCTCATTAATTCACATAGTTACATAATTAATTTTCTCATTTATTAATTATGTCAAATTATTAATTCTCTAATTAATTATTACATTAATAACATTATACTTATTAAATATTTCATTTAATTCAATAAGCTCACATAAATACATAATTTGAGTAATAAAATTCTCCACATTAATTTAATAAATATAACACATATAATTAAATTAATCTACCACAACTTCATCAATTAATTATTTAATCTAATAATTAAATCATCGAAAAATATTTATTTAATCTAATAAATATTAAAATTAAATTACAAAATCTTGGTTGTCACAGTTACTCGCTTTTTGAGAAGTCACGAAAAACGCTCTTCCTAAAACCACCGACTTTGCTTTGTCCGTATCCGCCTTTGGTGCCACCGTCCCAGCTGGACTTGACTTTGGTGCACGACAAAATCGGGCTAGGTGACCTTTTTTCCACAATTGTAACATGCTTTGATTTGCATCGATGCGGCTTGGATGATATGTCCTCCCTCCTCCGCATTTGAAGCATACAATTGGTGGTCGTTCTCCTTCCTTGAAAACGGGTGTTGGTGCTGTTGTCTTTCCATCGTTGTTGAACCTTCTCTTCTTGAAATTTCCACTCCTATTATCTTGGCCATGATTACCACCGAAGTGGTTACCATTTCTGGCATGTTGATTCCCTCCACGCTTATTATCCTACCGCTCGATGAATCGCTATCACTAGTATTATCATTTTGTCGGTTTACTCTTTTTGGTTTGGTTGACTCATTATCGCGCTCCAATAACTAAGCCCTATTAACAACATCTGAATACAAACATAGTTTATGAGAGATAAGATATTGACGAATCTCAGGTTTCAAACCTCTTAGAAACATTCGCGTCATTCTCTCCTCATTATCAACCAAATGGGACGAAAATAAGGACAACTCGAAGAAACTTGGCTTCGTCTTCGCGACACGGTCCATGTTGTTTTGCTCCAGCTTGATGAACTCTACCTCTTTCATGTGACGAATACTTTCGGGAAAGTATTTGTCGTTGAAAAATTCTTGGAACTTCTCCCAAGTCATCTTCAGTGCGGCAGGTTGAGTACGCTTTACAGATTCCCACCAGTAATGTGCCTCTGCATGCAACATAAAGGTGGAAAAGGGAACCTTTTGCTCCTAGGAGCATCCCAAGACATCAAATATCTTGCAGATCTGCTTTATCCACGTCTCCGCCTTAAGTGGTTTTGGCTCTCCAAAAAACTTCGGTGGTCCCAGTTCCTTAAACTGCTTGGCGGTGACCGTCCGAGAGTTACCAGTATTTCCACCTGTATTTTGGACAGGAGCCGCTCTTGCCTGATGTTGCATTAATTGCATAAAGCCTCTGAACATTCCATTGTTCATCATTTGGTCAGTGTTGTTGTTTGCCTGAGGAATGTCGCCTTCTTGATGCACATTATCCTGATTATTGATCTGTGGAGACTCAACGGTCTCCTGTGCTCCATTGCTAATCTCAACATTCTCGGATGCCATTTTCAAATACTGCCACAAAACAAAGGTTAATTGACATGCAATATATTATCCCTATACTCTGACTGACCAATTAAATACCAAATAAATTTAGGTAAGTCATACTAGCGAAGGAATTCCCCGTCTCTCCCTTTCTAGTTCTTGTCTCACATCTTAGCCAGGGATCATATCCCTAAGCTTTGATACCAACTGTGACGCCACCAAAATAGGTATACATCACCTATTCTGAGTCGCCAAAAACATGGTACAAAATACGAATACAATCTTTAATATACAACAAGAGAGTTGTGAGTTTTAATACAATTATTATCTTCTAGACAATATCCACTCTCAGAATAAGTCCTCATTACATTTATTGTCACACTATTTAACATAATAGTGAGGACTACTAATACTATCATCTGGACCGTCACTCCATTCCCCGACTAGTCCCGACTATGTTCTCATTTCCTGAAGAGAACAGTGAAAGAAAGGGTGAGCTCAACTAGCCCAGTAAGAAATATTATGACTAAGATAATGCAGAATAAATTATCATTAGTCTTCAATAGTGTTAAACTGATAAAATACAATAGACATCAAGTTTAACTGCATGAACCTCTGCAATCCATTAAAAGAGTCAAGTAGAGAATAAAATCTACTATCTTTTATGATTTAAAAGGTTTTTCATCACTTTTATCATTGGATTCACAATTTAATAAATAATCCACACCATCCACGCACTACTGACCAAGGATATTCATTAGTATCACAACCACAAATTATCCATGCACTATGGGCCAAGGATATTCGTGTATTCATCAATGGTCATGATCATGCCAACAATCGTCCCATCAATGCACTACGGGCCAATGAGGACTTTTACCACATCATTTGTAACATTACGACCATGATTACAATCAATAATCCTCGGTCATAATCATACCAAGTCCATCTATGCACTACAGTGCCACGTATGACTTTCAAAAAAATATAAACATGAGGATGATGACAATAATATAAGAATTCAATAAAACAAGTTCAAGAATTAATTTATTCAGAACTAATAACGTCCAAATTGTCAACATGATACTTCTTTGTAGAGTAAAATTCAAGAATGCTCGTAAGAATATTTCCATGAAAAGATCTTTGGATAAAGCGCAAATATCAAGGATATTCCACTAATTTCATGGAGTATAGAAGTCAAAACTTTAACCAACTGAGTATAATAAAGAATGGAATAACAAAAGAAATCATCATGCATGCGGTACTTCGCATAGACAGGTTATTCCAACAGAATAATAAATAACGAAACCAGTCGTGCAAAATTACACCGGCGTGATGTTCCAATGGAATAATAAAGATTTTAACTGTGTCCATGCGTGAAACGCATGCATGTGATATTCTAATAGAACAATATAGATTTTAACCAGTCCCACAGAAAAACGCATTGCATTTTCGGATATTCCAACGTAATAATAAAGATTTTAATTGTGTCCAAGCGTAAAACGCATGAATAGGATGTTCCAACAGAATAATAAAGAATGGAATAGAATAATTTCACCAAGTATAGGGTAGCCCGCGTATACAAGTTATTCCAACAGAATAAAAAATAATGGAATAACAGAAGTTCTCTTCATGAATACAAAAGAAATAATACCCCTTCCCTTAAGAAGAAGAGTACTGGATGTAGGAGTAGTGAAGTAGCGAATCACTTTTCTTCTTTCTCTATAATTTCTCTCTCTAAATTTCAAAGAATTAAAAGAAATAATGAAGGAATGAGCTTCTATTTATAGAAGAATGGATCAAGATAGTAACTAATTCATGAATGTAAAGTCCAGTTGATTTACTTTTTAATCTAAGGTCCATAAAATATCTTAATAAAACAAAATCTTTAAATAAAATATATTATATATATTAAATATATATATATATAACATGTAAAAAAAATTCACGGGATACACTCCATGAGTCGCTCCTTCATTTCATAAATTGTCAAAGTTATATATATATATATATATATATATATATATATATATATAAAAGAAATAATACCCCTTCCCTTAAGAAGAAGAGTACTGGATGTAGGAGTAGTGAAGTAGCAGAATACTTTTCTTCTTTCTCTCTATAATTTCTCTCTCTAAAATTTCAGTGAATTCGTAAGAAATAATGAAGGAATGAGCTTCTATTTATAGAAGAATGGACTGCATAGTAACTAATTCATGAACAGTCCAGATTGATTTACTTTTAATCGGAAGGTCCATAAAATATCTTAATAAAACAAAATCTTTAAATAAAATATATTATATATATTAAATATATATATATATAACATGTGTAAAAAAATTCACGGGATACACTCCCGTGAGCTGCTTCCTTCATTTCATAAATTGTCAAAGTTATATATATATATATATATATATATATATATATATATATATATAACTTAATAATACTCCATTCCTGACCCTTTTCTCCCCCCTCCCTCCCTAATTCCTCGTTGACAAATTGTCTTCCAACCAAGACTTTGCCAAACACATGGGTCCCACTCGTGGGGCCCCACCTTTTATTATATAAAATAACTTTTTACCGATTATTTTGAAAAATGGGTAAATGGGGGTCCATAAAATAAGCAAAATTTACATCAAAGACTTCATAAAAAAAATCCCCTCAATATTTTTAACAACATTTATCATCATTATTATAATTCAAAATATTAATCGTCCAGGTCATTCCCAGGAAAGAGGGTGTTTTCCAATTAGGATTTCTCCATATTGGTGTGCAATTAGGTGACCAAACCTCTCCTTGACAGAACTTCTAGACTTCGTTAATATTGCAAATAATAATATTAATAACTCTGTCATCTTAATTATTGATTTAATAATATATAAAATATCGACAATAATTGAATCAAATAACGTGAGATACTATGAAACAATTACTGAAGCCTTCAACAGTGTTAAATTATCGTTAGCCTTCAACAGTGTTAAATTGATACAAAATAACAAACATCAAGTTTAACTGCAGCAGAACAAGCAATCCATTAGAAGAGTCAAGTAGAGAATAAAATCTACTATCTTCTACGATTTAAAAGGTTTTTCACCACTTTTATCGCTGAGACTCAGCTTATTAAATAAACCACGTCATCCCTGCACTACGGCCAAGGATATTCATTAGTATCACGACCACAAATTATCCATGCACTACGAGCCAAGGATATTCGTGTTTTCATCAATGGTCATGATCATGCCAACAACTGTCCATCAATGCACTACGGGCCAATGAGGACTTTTACCACATCATTTGTAACATTACGGTCATGACTATATCGAATAATCCCTGGTCATAATCATACCAAGTCCATCTATGCACTACAGGCCACAAATGACTTTCAACATAATATAAACATGAGGATGATGACAATGACATAACAATTCAATAAAACAAGTTCAAGAATTAAATTTTAAAGATTTATAAGCTAATTTATCCTGAACTCAAAAACGTCCAAATTGTCAACATGATACTGCTTTGTGGAGTAAAATTCAAGAATGCTCAGAAGAATATTTCAATGAAAAGATACTGGATGAAGCGCAAATATTCAGGATATTCTACTAATTTCATGGAGTATAGAAGCCAAAACTTTAACCAACTAAGTATAATAGAATATATGAACCTGCAAATGGATTTTTGCCCGCCATGCGGTAATCCACGTAGACAGATCATTTCCACAATTTAATAAAGAATGAATACAAAGGATCATTCACCATGCATGTGGTAATCCACATAGACAGGTTATTCCAACAGAATATTAAAGAATGGAATAATAGAAGAATTCACCATGAATGTGATAGACCGAACAGACAGGTTATTCTCAACAGAATAATAAAGAATCGAACCAGGTCATGAGAAATCCACACAGACAGGATATTCTAATAGAATAATATAGAATGGAATAACAACAAAATTCACCAGGTATGCGATAGACAACATACACAGGTTATTCTAACAGAATAATAAATAATGGAACTGTGTCAATGCATGTAATAATGCATGACAATTATATTCCAACAAAATAATAAAGAATGGAATAACAGAATAATTTCACCATGTATGCGGTACTTCGCATAGACAGGTTATTCCAACAAAATAATAAATAGTGAAACCAGGTCATGTGTAATACGCACAGACAGGATATTCCAACAGAATAATAAAGAATGGAATAACAGAAGAATTTCACCATGTCTGCGGTACTTCGCATAGATAGGTTATTCTAACATAATAATAAGGAATGGAATAACAATAGCTCTCTTCATGAAAATGAAAGAAATAATACCTCTTACCTTAGAATAAAGCTGGATATTGGAATAGAGAGGTAGCAGACTTCTCTTCTTCTTTCTCTCTATAATTTCTCTCTATAATAATTGCTCTATAGCTTTCGTGAATTGGTAAGAAATGAAGAAAGAATGAGCTTCTATTTATAGAAAAATATAGTTTCGATAATTGCACGTTTTGGGGCTCGAAATATTACAGTACAATACCTCCAACTTTTATTTCATTTTTAATTTAGTCTTGCAAGTATTATCAAACTTGCACCACTTCCCCTAATAGTAAATAATGTGAATCAATAGTTCAATCATGTGATTCAATAGTTATAATCATGTGAAAATATAAATAACAGTATAGTACCTCCATCTATACCTCCATCTTTAACTTAGTCATGCAAGTATTATCAATTTTGCACCAACTCCCCTAATAGTACATGAATGTGAATCAATAGTACACGCATGTGAATAAATAGTTATAATCATGTGAATTAATAGCAATTAATTCCTCATTTATCTGATTAATTACCCGATAACTTCCAGACATCAATTATTATCAAAATAAATATCAATTTTCACTAACACTAATAATTCCAACACAATGGAACTATCAATTTCATCTTTAATCAATACGAACTTATTCATCAGTAATATTATAACTCACAATATTTAACAACCTGTGTCGCTCCTAAGAAAGAGGGGCTTTCGATAAGGATTTCTCCTTATCATGCGCGCAATTAGATGACCAAATCTCTCCTCGATGTAACTTCTAGACATTATAAATATTGCAATTTAATAATATGAATAATTTTGTCGTCTCAATTATTGATTTAATAAGATATCATATTATACGCGATTTATACTATAACAATAATCGAATCAATAATATGAGAGATATGATCTTTAAATTATCAGTAGCAATAATTGAGTATAACCGAGTGACTTCTCACGTAAGCATCAATAACCAATACTGGTATTGCCCTTTATACAACCATGCGTACATCGTACTTTTACTACCGGGTAGTTCAACAGTTTTAACAAAGAATACTTCTCATTAATTTTTTATAAAAGATAATTACGTCAGCTTTCTTACTACGATAATATTTCCATTGTGGGGGTCCACCAATGATTGTGTCGTCGTAAGAATATTCCCTGTTAAAACGAATATTCCCCGACCAATCGAATATTATATAACCACTTTCTTACTTTACAAAATTTATAAATATTACCCACAACTATAACATTATATCAAATCCACACCTTACTATTCAAAAAAAATATTTCAAGAAATTTAAATCTTTATTCATAAAATCTGGGGTCACACATAATCTATGCCTTTGTATTTCTTCATTAACAGTTATAAGTTCATCCCTCAATTTTTTGATAATTTCCCTTGATCTTTTAGTGAACGGAGGATCACACCACTTGAAAAATCCACAATACCTATTTTTATCCTTGTCAAAAAAATAATAAAACAATTTTTATGAGGGAAAATTAGCTGAAACAAACAAATCTGGTGATGGAAAATATCCTACGATTCCATATGGGTGCAACGATTCCACAATGACAAACGATTGGAGAAGAAAATATGGCCTCGCATTCAGAATCTGAAGATTTACTCACCGATTTCCTTTTGTAAGAAGTGTCTACTCCACTTGAGGTAGTCATCTCAAGAAACGCAACAACGAATTGTTAGTAGCAATTGATTTTTTGTTTGACTAAATGCAAGAACAACCACGAACCCTTAATTTTGCCCCCTTTAGAATCTAGTCATTATTTATCTGGAATGATTTGTTGGGGTGGATCAGATCTTTATTGGGTGGATCGGATCTTTTTTGGGTAGGTTAGTTTTCCATGGGTGGGCTATAGCTTAGGTGTTAAAATAAGTTACAGGTAGGATCTAGCTAGGATTAAGTGGGACCTTTCGTTTTACACGTCACTTTCCCGTTTAATTAATTAATGTCAGTTACAAAATTCAAATTTTTTTTAGTAAAATGTAGTTCAGTGAGTTGACTGTAAGAAAAAAAAAGTTCAATGATCCATTTGTAAGTTGACGTAAAGTACAGTGACTTAGAAAGCATTTAACCCACCCAAAATACCCTACGTTATGCATAACATTTAAACATGTTGTTTGTGCGCACGTCAGTTCCCCGATAATATATAATTTCCCCTTCAATGAGGGTTGTTAATCTTAGTAGATTTATAAGAGTACGCACCAAGACAATTGGTTTGGATAGCTTTCTAACACATGATATTAGTCTGGTAGAGTCAAATAACTTAGACAACTTTTACAATACATTTTAGAACAATAAGTTCAATGCTCGCAACATGAATCAAGATATACAATTAATTTTTGAATATGAAT
Source organism: Panax quinquefolius (assembly GCA_020205615.1). NCBI lineage: Eukaryota > Viridiplantae > Streptophyta > Magnoliopsida > Apiales > Araliaceae > Panax > Panax quinquefolius. Next base: position 85,246,897 of record CM035163.1, read on the forward strand.
AATGATTCATATGAATATAAAAATTTACTCAATATAAATATAGTTGGCATAACAAAGATTCGAAGTTTGCACAATATGAGATAAGGTTTAGATATTTGCATTGAATGTAAGAATGAAATTAGGGAACTTACCTTTAGTGTAGTTTACAAATCTTAAAGCTTAACATCACTGCAAAGTCTTATAGTATCCTATTTATGTATGTATATATACACATTAGTTATACAAGCTCAATTCATACATCGACGATTCTACACATACTTCATTACGTACCTTAAGCACATACATTAATTTCTATCTTAGTTACATAATTAGACTATACGTTACTACAATAATCAAACTACATCATTTTGTAATCATCGTTGACTTAACTTTTGAAAACATGTATCAAATCTTGGTTTCCTATAGTTAACATATGCTTGAACACTTAAAACATTCGTTTAGTCATGTATTACAGTTTAGGAAATTAATGTAAACATGCACCAAGTTTCAGATTATAAATAAAATAGTCAAATTGTACTGCCCTGTGGCGCGGCCGCGCTAGAACATTACTAGGGAGTGGCACGACAACGCTGCTCCCTGTTACATCCAGAACTAAGTTTTCTGAAACACAAATTTATTCCTACCATACAGGGATATTAGCATACATCATATACACATATAATAAATTTTGAACTAGGTTTGATTCCCGTTTTACCTACTTTAAGCTTTCTTTCAAATTATAAAGTTGTATATCAAAATCTTTGGTTAATCAAGGCCCAAAGAGCTTTTTCACGAAGGATCAAGGATGGAAGTTTTTTAAACCCTATATTGTTATCAATAAACCCTTAATACGCATGCTCATATGTAAACCACTCATTTACATCTAGGTTGAATAGTTTAACACTTGAAATCTTATTTTACAACATGCTTGAAAAGTCTAAATCATGCTTCATTAGATGGTGAACTTACCCATCATGTCTAGACGTATATAATGTCCTAGCATATATGCTTGAATGGTCAGGATACAATTCACACAAGATTCAAGAATATTATTTTTCAAAACTTCAAGTTTCCCTTTAGAAAATCATTAAAACCAAGCTAAAAAAACTCATTATACACAAAGCAAACTTATACCTTATGTTAGACTCATTTACATACATATCTAGGTTATTTACACATGCTCACAAGGTCAGAATACAAGTAAGGACATTTACAACAAGGTTTGTTTTCCAAACTTATAAGTTTTCTTGAAAAACTCAAACTAAAACAAGCTAAAGTGAGTGACTACAAGTAAGGCAACCTATGTTAGCATGTCAGGAACATTTATAACTAGAATCAAGTCAAACGAGCATGCTTAACATAACAAAAAGTAACAAAATTAGATTTTTTTGGGTCATTGGCAACTCTTGGATCATGTTTACTTTAATGGGCTGGTCCAAATTTTTAGGAATAAGTCTTTCAGGGTATGGAGTTTTAGGCTTATAGACTTTTTCAACTGACTCATTAAAAGTGACATGATCAATTTTAGGCATAGACTCATAATTTTTAGACTCCTTAAATTGGCATAACTCAAACTGTGTAGAATTGAATACAAGATTTTCATTTTCCTCATCATTTCCACAACCATCAAAACTTTCAAAATTAACCTCAAAGTTACTAGAAAATTCACCCACCTCTTGTTCATTTATTATGGTGGCTAATCGACTCATTTAAATTTCTAGACGAGATAGAATGCTAAATTGATCTTCCATTAAAACTTCTGTACTTTTCTCTAATGCACTATGTCTTTTCTCTTCTTCATTTGATAATTCTAGTGGAAATTGAGGTTCTGGATCCGAATATGGATATGGATTTGGACATAGATAAGAATTTTCATAAGTTAGAAAATATTGATTTACTTGGTGTGCATTAAAATTTTCATAGAGTTCTTGATTCCAAGTAAAATTATTATTCCAACTATAATAAGAATCCATTTTTCCACAAATCACAAAACAAATAGACAACTAACCACGAAAGTCACAAAAAAATATATAATAAAAAAATAAAATAAAATAAAAATCCTAATTCTATAGTTAACCTAAAAAAAATCTACACAGCTCCTAACTGTTCCAAGTTACACCTTAAGGTCCACAAAATTCAAAATTAATCACACCACTAGCCAGGTAAGTGTAAGAAAGGTGGGAGTCTTTTCGTGGATATGGTGACTAATTGAATAACCACACATCCTTTAGGTGTTTGCCTTTTAAACCACTTGCCTTGACACCAATAGTTTGATTAATTTAAAATTTAGCCTCCTCTTGTAGTCCCTTCTCCTAATTGAGCTCGAGAGTCCTAGGGGCCAACATCTACTTGATTTTAATAAGGCGAGGTTATGAAAAATGAATGGTAGATTAAATATGAATGGGCCAAGGAAGGGTGATGAAATCTCTACCTTATCTTTTTACAGGTTGTGCCCTTAATGGTAGATTAAATATAAAAATATACAAATAAAAAAAACTATAAACAAATAAAATGTCCTAAAACTATTTGAATTACAAAAGAAGGAGAAATTTGACGTGCCTCAATTCTCCAGCAATCACCACAATTTATATTGAACAAAAAAATAAAAATAAAAACCTAACATGATGTGCTCTACGTGAGTGAATACAACAATTAGTTTTCTAACTAACAAAAAAAACTAAGCTACTTATTTTTTTAATTTTATTTTTGTTTTTAAGTTAAGATACAAAATACTAGGAAAAGCGCAACAATTGTGACACCCCCAAAACAGGTATACATCACCCATCTTAAGTCGCCAAATACATGGTACATAAATCAAATAAGACTTAATTATACAATTGTCGGGTAATTGTAATATCTGAGAATTTTTTTTTATGTAATTTAAGAATTATTAATAACCGAATTTATATGAAACTTTTGGGTGATTTCATTTATTATATGTATATGTGTTGTACATAGTGTGTTATTTCAAGATATGTGATGAGATGTATTTAAATGGTTGGTTTAGTTTTATTTAACTATTTAAATTGATTAAGTGGGGAATTATTCTATTTATTACGTGGGATGGTATTAAATCATGAGCTGGAGTTCCGAGCGGAATTTAGAGACGCGGACTACGTATTCGAGTCCGGAACGTTGAAATTAGTCAGGATAGACTGTAATCACGAAAAAGTGTCACAGTTGACTTTTTGGTCAAAGTCAACTACGAATTTCAGAGGTGAATTTGACTAAACGGATAGTCCCATGGCGTTCGGAACGTCGACTTTAGTAAGAATCGCTATAAGGTTCGCAACGTTCGAATACGAAGGGTAAAATGGTCAAAATAATGTATTAAACGATTAAATGGATTCTAGTATTATTTTAATAGAAAATGCAAAGCGGTGTAAATTACGTGACAACCAAATTAGGACAAGGAGGGAGCATTAGTATTATAAGGTAATGATGGGAGGAAGGAGTTACTGACTCTTTACAATCCAAGACCCTTCTTTTCTCTAACCCCACCCCATATTAAATTGAATTTATACAATATACTTATTACATATAATTATATTGGAGATGAAATGGATGAAAAAAAAATATATCAATTGATTATCATGTTCTACATATACTCTCTATCCAATTTTTCTTCCTTTTTGTAAAAAAATCCTATCGTGAGTAAAGTTGAGAGTGAGAGACGAAAGGGCTTGAGAGGGTGGCGAATTCTAGAGTTTTGGGGAGTCTAAACAAGCAAGGAATAGGGATAATCAAATTAACACAAGGGAAATTCATCCAAAAAGGTAGGCCATGAAACTCTCTTTTTCATGTTCTTGAAGAAAAATAGTGAGAAAAAAACATGTATAGCCACGGTAAATTGTTTATGTCGATTTCGTAAGGCTATGCTAAGTTGGTTTGTTGTAGCATGTTTATGGATGTTGGTAGAAGTGATCTGAATAATAGGAGTCAAGCCCATGCATGCTAGAATCAAAATCACAAAATTTTTCAAAGTTGGTTGAATGTGAAATCTGTGATTTTTGGGTTTTTTGGACCCTCGGAATCATGGTTTATATGACTCGATTAGCGTATGTAATAATTTGATAAAATATTATGTAGTATGAACTCTAATCTGGCCCAAATTTCGTTTGAATCGGAGTTATAATCATCAAGTTATGAAAATCGTAAGCAAGCATGTTCATAATATAAATCGCGAAAATCTGAATTTCCGCATTTTTTTATAAAACTAGTCTTGCACGCTTTTCTATCTTGATCGGTTTGTGGTCTTAGCATGTTATTTTTATGAATGTTATATTTTTGTAAAATACCTTGATGTATGAAGTTTATTGTGTCCAAGTATCATGGTCATATCATCTTTAGATTAGCGGGAATAAAATCGTAAAAGTGGCTGCAAGAAACGAAATTTTGATGTCTTTCTTGGAACTGTTTGGATCAGTCTATTTCGGGGGCATTTTTTTCCACTGTGTTGTACTTTAAAAATTCTGGAAATATTTGTAGTATTAATATAAGAAGATATGAAGATCCTGTAAAATTTTGGGAATTTTTGGCCATACGGTTTGAGAGTTATGGATTTTACGGCTAAGGTCACTTTTTGAGAAATTACCCGAATAACTCTGTGTATAAGTCCAACAATTACGAAATTTTTACTGGAAGTACATGTGTATAACAGTAGTTAACCCTGAAAATTTCAGAATTGTTGAGCTAATCTCGATTTATGAAAAATCGAGAATATTTGGCTATTATGGACTATTTAAAAATAGTAGATGAATTTTAAAAATTCTGGGAAAATTATATGTTCAATGTGGGACTATATTCTACAAAATCCCAGAAAAGAAATATTTTTGGGACTGATTTGGTATTTTTATATTAATGATGCTATATGGATAAATAAATTTAATTGTATATGTGATGTCATAATTATGAAAAATGAGATTTTCCGACTTGAGACCCTTAAGCATAATTTATGCAGCTTTTTGGTAGAGTTTTGGTCCGAAAAATGTCACAAATTTATGTTTCATAGTTTCTTTTATTTAACCATGTGGCCTATTCATAGCAACGTGTTAGGTAATTGAATTGTATTTGAATACGTGTGAGTTTAATCTTTTTATTAAAATAAAAGGGAATCATTACACCTCAAAATGGTGTTCGAGAACCAAATTACTTAACGTGGCACATGTGAATAGGTTACGTGAAGGGATAGTAGATAGCAGTAATTGTAGAAGACGTAACAGGCAAGTTTCTTACCCTATTTTTCATTATGAATTTATTCAACTCTTATTCAGTTGATTGCAGCGAGGGTAAGTTTGGGCTTGTGATTAATTAATCATTCGTGCAAGCTCCTTTATTATAAAGTTCTATAACTTCAATTGTGATGCGAAATGTTATTGATGATTATTCAGTTCCTATTGCAACTGATATACTTTAAAGTTCGTATACCCTTAATGAACTATATTCAAGCATGCTTTCTAGCTTTCGTTTCAGCTAGATGTTATTGATGCAAAAATAGTATATTGTTTGAACAATTCAAATCCTTTGAAGCTATTGAATGTTTGCCAATCCAAATTGCTTTGGTGAGGTCCCGCATGAATACTAAGATGAACAACCCGGATAACGGGGTAACTGATGTCGGGCATATACTCCCATTTACGCTTATGCGTTTAAACTTTATACTTGTGCACAATGTAGGGTACGATAAATTTCGATCACTTGGAAGTACTTGCAGAGACCGCTTTATAATCTATTTGATTGTTAAACCGTCTGATGGTTTTTGATGAAACAAAGTAATGTTCAGGGTATCTAACACCCCTTAGTATGCTATTGAGAATTCCAGAACTCTTATCTTGATATTCCAGTTTATCTCCTGATATTTATTTCAACTGTTGAGAAATATTCATACTAATGCTTTTACTTGATGTATGTTCTCAAACTACTTTATATACTTCTTTGGGCAATTTGTGCTCATTCTTGCTTAAACCTTTCGATTAAAATGATAATACCGAGGGCTCTCGAGCAAGGACAAAGGAAAGTCTAAGATGAAATGATGAGAGTTATTTATGTAATAATTATATTTCCAAGATATGATGTGATGTAGCGATAAACGCTAAGTTTAAGTTTTAGTTTATTAAAGGTTGTAAAGACTTGAGACTTTATTTTGAATAAGTATGTAATAGTTAATATTATTATTATTAGAGTTACTTAGATAGATGATGATGTATGTTGTATCGTGAGCACCATGTCCTCAGAATTGATGTTACACTTGATTTGGGGGCGCCACAAGAATATACGACAAAAACATAGTTAAGAGTTTAAACAAGAATATTGCCTTCTGACAATATCCACTCTCAATGGAGTCCTCATTACATTTATTATCACACTATTTCACAGAATAGTGAGGACTACTAAAACAACCATCTCGACCGTCAATCCGTTCCCCGACCAGTCCTAGATATATTCTCATTTTTTGAAGAGAACAGTGAAAGAAAAGGGTGAGCTCAACTAGCCCAGTAAGAAATATTATGACTAAGATAATGCAGAATAAATTATCATTAGCCTTCAACAGTATAACAACTGATAGAATACAATAGACAACAAGTTTTAGATCAACAACTGCAGTGGAATAAGCAATCCATTAGAAGAGTTAAGTAGAGCATGATATCTACTATCTTCTATGATTTAAAAAGTTTTTCATCAACTTTATCGCTGAGACTCAGCTTAATAAATAAACCACATCATCGAATCATCCCTGCACTACGGGCCAAGGATATTCATGTAATCATCAATGGTCATGATTATACCGAATAATCCTTGGTCATAATCATACCAACAACTGTCCATCAATGCACTACGGGCCAATGAGGACTTTTACCACATCATTTGTAACATTACGGGTCATGATTATATCAAATGATCCCTGGTCATAATCATACCGATCAACAGTCCATCTATGCACGTAAGCCAAAGATAACTTTCATCACAATATAAGCATGAGGATAATGACAATGATATAAGCATTAATCAAACGAAATCAAGGATAAATATTAAAGACTTTAAATTTATTTAGAGTTTAAAAATATCCAAATTGTCAACATGACACTGCTTTGTGAAGTAAAATTTAAGAATGATATGTATTAACAATGATTTGGACCGAAAAGAAATTAATTTTTGTCATGAATAGTACTCCGGGTGAATAGTACCCCATGAATAGTACTTTAGAAATAGTACCCCGTGAATAGTACTTTATAAATAGTACTTGTGAATAGTATAAAAGAAAGGATATCTCATACGAGTATAATAAAATATACAAAACTGCAAATAGATTTTCATCCTGCAATTCACTAATCCACGTAGATGGATCATTTCCATAATTTAATAAAGAATGAATACGAATAAATTCAAGGGTCATTCACCATGCATGCGAGAATCCATAACAGAATTTCAAAGTTATTCCAATGAAATAATAAAGAATGGAATAATGTAAAAAATTTCACCATGCATACACGGTAGATCCAAGCGTAGAGACAAAATTTATTCCAATGTAATAATAAAGAATGGAATAATGTAAGAATTCACTACTACGCATGCACGATGTAGTCCTCACGTGAGACAAAGTTATTCCAATGAATAATAAAGAATGGAGTAACAACTCTTATGAGTATCGAAAAAAATAACTCTCTTCATGAATACGAAAGAAATAATACCCCTTACGACTATTGAACGAAAATAATATTCCTACGAATATTGAACGAAATGATATTCCTTACGAATATTAACGAAAATAATATTCATACGAATACGAAAAATAATATCTCTTCAAAATATGAAATAAATAATACCTCTTACCTTAGAAGAAGACTGGATACTGGAATAGTGAAGTAGCAGACTACTCTTCTTCTTTCTCTCTATAGCTTCACTCTCTATAATTGCTCTTGTGAGTCTTAGTGAATTGGTGAGAATGAAGGAAGAATGAGCTTCTATTTATAGGAAAATATAGTTTCGATAATTGCACATTTTGGGGCTCAAAATATTACAGTATAATACCTTCATCTTTTCCTTTATTTTTAATTTAGTCCTGCAAGTATTATCAAACTTGCACCACCTCCCCTAATAGTACATCATGTGAATCAATAGTACAATCATGTGACTCAATAGTTCTATACATGTGAAAAAAATAATTACAGTATAGTACCTTCATCTATACCTCCATTTTTAATTTAGTTATACAAGTATTATCAATCTTGCACCACCTCCCCTAATAGTACATTCATGTGAATCAATAGTACACACATGTGAATAAATAGTTATAAGCATGTGAATTAATAGCAATTAATTTCTCATTTATCTGATTAATTACCCGATTGGTCAATATAACCTCCAGAAATCAATTATTATCGAAATAAATGTCGATTTCCACTAACACTAATAATCCCAACACAATGGAACTATCAATTTCATCTTTAATCAACACGAATTTATTCATCATTAATATTATAACTCACAATATTTAACAACCGTGATCATTCCTGTGAAAGAGGGGCTTTCCGATAAGGATTTCTCCTATCATGCGCGCAATTAGGTGACCAAACCTCTCCTCGACAGAACTTTCTAGACATCGTCAATATTGCAAATAATAATATGAATAACTTTGTCGTCTCAATTATTAATTTAATAATAATAAATATTATGTAGATAATATTATGACAATAATTAAATCAATAATATGAGAGATATTATGCAGCAATTATTGTAGCAATAATTGAGTATAATTGAGTGACTTCTCAGGTAAGCATCAATAATCAATACCGTGTGCTACTACGCAACCACCAGACATCGCATTTCTTTACTACCGGGTAGTTCAACAGTTTAACGGTAAAACTTTCGCCATTATTTTTATAAAAAGATATTTCTGTCATTTTCTAACTACGACAATACTTTCGTTGTGGGGTCCACTAATGATTGTGTCGTCGTCCGAATATTCCCTGTTAAAACGAATATTCCCTTACCAATCGAATATTCCCCGACACAACGAATATTTTATATCAACTTGTTTACTTTGCAAAATTTTCACATATCACCCTTAACTTTAACCCTTTCTCAATTTAACCATTTACTAAATAAAATAATAATTATAAGAAAATTGAATACTTTCATTTTATAAAATTCGGGGCCTTACAATCTCCCCTCCTTATGAAATTTTTCCCTCAAAATTTATGTACGTACCTGGTATGTCGAAGAGATGATGATACATCGTCAGATTCTAACTCTTAAGGTATAACCTTTGAGCGTAGAATATATTCATTCTTATCTAACATTTTAACAGGTACCTCTTCATACGTTAAATCTTCCGCTATCTCGTCCGGTTCTAATTCAATAATGTGGTTCGGGTCGTCCACATATTTACGTAACATCGATACGTGAAAAAAGTTATAAACACGCGACATACTTGGCGGTAAAGCGAGTCTATAAGCCATAGTTCCTACTCGATCGAGGATTTCAAATGGCCCAATTAAATCGAGGGTTGAGATTTACTCTCTTCGTCGAATCTTACTTCTAGAATAACGCCCTCTTGAACCTTCTTCTTCACATTCATCAGCTCCGGGTGTATATCTTAAACGGTTTTAACTTTATCAGTTAACGTCAATTCTACTCGTATTATTTGACATCATCATGTGGGTCCTTAGAGTCTTTAACTTTATCTTTATCATTTGCAAGTCATATGAAATGGGTGTTTGTGTTAACAACGTTACAATCGTAAACGTATACGATCTTCTACTCAATGCATCAGCTACCATGTTCATTTTTTCCACGATAATATTGAATGGTATGGTCGTAATCTTCAATAGCTCGAGCCAACGTCTTTGGCGAATGATACGTTCGTTTTGGGTGAAGAAATATTTAAGGGTTTTAGAAATGGGTTTTGTACTAGGGTCAATACAAAATTCGATTTCACGCTCTGGGGTAGGCCAGAAAGTCTTTAGAGAATACGTCAGAAAATTTATTAACGATGAAAATATCATTTAAAAACTTTGACTCTCATCCAAGACTTGGATAGCACATGTAATGAAGGTTTCTCCTAACGGAGTTTCAACAGATAAGTCAAAGTCTAATTTCTCTGGAGTTAAATTTAAACGTTGAGCGCAAATAAGAGAAATAAAAAAATGGGTAGAACCGATATCTAACAAGGTATAGACTTCACAAAAGTTTATGATTAACTAACCCATGATAACTTCATTCGGGTTACTCACTTTTTGAGAAGTCACGAAAAACTCTCTTCCTGAAACCACCGACTTTGTTTTGTCCGTATCTGCCTTTCGTGCCACCGTCCTAGCTGGATTTGATTTCTCTACAGGACAAAATCGAGCTATGTGACCATCTTTTCCACAACTAAAACATACCTGGAAGGCTGTAAACAATTTGGACTTATGTGTCCCTCCTCTCCGCATCTGTAGCATCTAACTGGCGATCGTTCTCCTCCCCTAGAATTTGTTCTTTGGTCTTTGGTGTTCATTGGTCTTTGTGTTCTTCGCCTTCCCATCATCGTTAAATCTTCTCTTCTTGAATTTTCCACTTGAATCATTTCTTCTATTATCTTGGTCATGATTACCACCGAAGTGGTTACCATTTCTTGCCTGATAATTTCCTTCACGATGGTTATCGTTGTTCCGATGGTTGTTGCCACCGGTACGATTATTATCGTGTTGTTGGTCATTATCTTTTGGTTGGGCTGGCTCATTATCGCGCTCCAATAACTAAGCCATATTCACAACATCTGAATATAAACAAAGTTTGTGAGAAATAAGGTATTGACGTATCTCAGGTTTCAAACCTCTTAGAAACATCCGCGTCATTCTCTCCTCATTATCAACCAAGTAGGAAGCAAACCAAGATAACTAGGTAAACTTAGCTTTGTACTGCGACACGGTCATATTGTTTTGCTCCAGCTTGATGAACTCTACCTCCTTCATGTAACGAATACTTTCGGGAAAGTACTTGTCGTTGAACAGTTTTTGGAACTTCTCCCAAGACATCTTCAAGGCGAAGCTAAGTAGTACGTTTTTTTGATTCCCACCAAGAATCGCCTCTCCTCGCAAACATGAAGGTGGCAAAGGGAACCTTTTCCTCCTCGAAGCATCCCAAGATATCAAATATCTTGGGGATCTGCTTTATCCACGTCTCCTCCTTAAGTGGTTTGGCTCTCCCAAAAACTCCGGTGGTCCCAACTCCTTGAACTGCTTAGCGGTGACCATCCGAGAGTTGCCAGTGTTTCCACCTGCATTTTGAATAAGAGTCTCTCTCGCCTGATGTTTCATGAATTGCATAAAGCCTCTGAACATCCCATCGTTTATCATCTGATCGGTGTTGTTGTTTACCTGAGGATTATTGTCTTCATGTTACACATTATCCTGGGTATTAATCGTTGGTGACTCAACGGTCTCGTGTGCTTCATTTCTTATCTCGACATTTTCAGATGTCATTTTCAAACACTGCCATAAAACAAGGGTTAATTGACATATCACATATAATCCCTATACTCTGACCGACCAATTAGATAACAAATAAACTTAAGTAGGTCATACTAGCGAAGGAATTTCCCGTCTCTCCCCTCCTAGATCTTGTATCACATCTCAGCCAGGGATCATATCCCTAAGCTTTGATACCAACTATGACGCCCCCAAAACAGGTATACATCACCCATCTTGAGTCGCCAAATACATGGTACATAAATCAAATACAACTTAATTATACAACTATCGTGTAAAAAATACGACAAAATATAGCTGAGAGTTTTAACACGGATATCATCTTCTAGACAATATCCACACTCAATGAAGTCCTCATTACAATTATTATCACACTATTTCACAGAATAGTGAGGACTACTAAAACAACCATCTGGACCGTCACTCCATTCCCTGACTAGTCCCCGCTACGTTCTCATTTTCTGAAGAGAACAATGAAAGCAAAAGGGTGAGCTCAACTAGCCCAGTAAGAAATATTATGGCTAAGATAATGCCAAATAAATTATCGTTAGCCTTCAACAGTATAACAACTGATAGAATACAATAGACAACAAGTTTCAGATCAATAACTGCAGTGGAATAAGCAATCCATTAGAAGAGTCAAGTAGAGCATGATATCTACTATCTTCTATGATTTAAAAAGTTTTTCATCAACTTTATTACTGGGACTCGGCGTAATAAATAAACCACATCATCGAATCATCCCTGCACTACAAGCCAAGGATATTCAGGTAATCATCAATGGTTATGATTATACCGAATAATCCCTGGTCATAATCATACCAACAACTGTCCACCAATGCACTACGGGCCAATGAGGACTTTTACCACATCATTTGTAACATTACGGGTCATGATTATAGCGAATGATCCCTGGTCATAATCATACCAATCAACAGTCCATCTATGCACGTAAGCCAAAGATGACTTTCATTACAATATAAGCATGAGGATGATGACAATGAAATAAGCATTAATCAAACGAAATCAAAGATAAACATTAAAGACTTTAAATTTATCCAGAGTTTAAAAATATCCAAATTGTCAACATGATACTACTTTGTGGAGTAAAATTCAAGAATGATATTGTATCAAAAATGATTTGGACCGAAAAGAAATCAATTTTTGTCATGAATAGTACTCAAAATGAATAGTACCCATCAGTGAATAGTACCGTGAATGAATAGTACTTTATGAATAGTACTCATGAATAGTACTTTGTGAATAGTATTTTATGAATAGTACCCGTGAATAGTACTCATAAAAGAAAAATACAAAAGAAAACAATATTCCATGACGAGTACAAAAAAAGGATATCTCATACGAGTATAATAGCATATACGAAACTGCAAATGGATTTTCATCCGCAATGTAATAATTCACGTAGACAGATCATTTCCACAATTTAATAAAGAATAAATACGAAGGGTCATTCACCATGCATGTGGTAGTCCGCATAGACAGGTTATTCCAACAAAATAATAAAGAATGGAATAATGTAAGAATTTCACCATGCATGCGGTAGTCCATGTAGTAGAAGAGTTATTCCAATGTAATAATAAAGAATGGAATAATGTAAGAATTTCACCACGCATACTAGAGTCTCACAGGATGTGTTATTCCAATGTAATAATAAAGAATGGAGTAACAACCCTTATGATTATTGAAAGAAAATAACTCTCTTCATGAATACTGAAAAAATAATACCCTTACGATCGTTGAATCGAAAATAATATTCCTACTTAATATTGAATCGAAATGATATTCCTTACGAATATAGAACAAAAAATAATATTCATAAGAATACTAAAAAATAATATCTCTTCGTATATATGAAATAAATAATACCCTTACCCTGGAAGAAGACTGGATACTAGAATAGTGAAGTAGCAGACTACTCTTCTTCTTTCTTTCTATAGCTTCACTCTCTATAATTGCTCTTGTGAGTCTTAGTGAATTGGTGAGAATAAAGGAAGAATGAGCTTCTATTTATAGAAAAATATAGTTTTGATAATTGCACATTTTGGAGCTCAAAATATTACAATATAATACCTTCATATTTTCCTTTATTTTTAATTTAGTCCTGCAAGTATTATCAAACTTGCACCACCTCCCCTAATAGTACATCATGTGAATTAATAGTTCAATCCTGTGAATCAATAGTTCTATACATGTGAAAATACGAATTACAGTATAGTACCTTCATCTATACCTCCATTTTTAACTTAGTCATGCAAGTATTATCAATCTTGCACCACCTCCCCTAATAGTACATTCATGTGAATCAATAGTACACACATGTGAACAAATAGTTATAAGCATGTGAATTAATAGCAATTAATTTCTCATTTATCCGATTAATTACCTGATTGGTCAATATAACCTCCAGAAATCAATTATTATCGAAATAAATGTCGATTTCCACTAACACTAATAATCCCAACACAATGGAACTATCAATTTCATCTTTAACCAACACGAACTTATTCATCATTAATATTATAACTCACAATATTTAACAACCAGATCATTCCCAGGAAAGATGGGGCTTTCCGATAAGGATTTCTCCCTATTGGCACGTTATTAGGTGACCAAACCTCTCCTCAACAGAACTTTCTAGACATCGTCAATATTACAAATAATAATATGAATAACTTTGTCATCTCAATTATTGATTTAATAATAATAAATATTATGTAGATGATATTGTGACAATAATTAAATCAATAATATGAGAGATATTATGCAAGCAATTATCAGAGTAATAATAATATAACCGACTTCTCGTAAGCATCAATAATCAATACAGTGTGCTACTATACAACCGCGCGTATTACTGTACTTTTACTACCGGGTATTTTAACAGTTTAACGGTAAAACTTTCGCCTTTATTTTTATAAAAAGATATTTCTGCCGTTTTTTAACTACGACAATACTTCCGTTGTGGGGTCCACCAATGATTGTGCCATCGTACGAATATTCCCTGACCAATCGAATATTCCCCAACATAACAAATATTTTATATCAACTTGTTTACTTTGAAAAATTTTCACATATCACCCTTAACTTTAACCCTTTCTCAATTTCACCATTTACTAAATAAAATAATAATTATAAGAAAATTGAATACTTTTATTTTATAAAATTCGGGGTCTTACAACAATAATCTTGTCTTTCTGCACCGTTGATCAGCTTTGATAATCCTGGAAAAAAAAATTAGAAGAATGAAAAAAACTAATTCGAATAAATAAAAATTAAGGAATATAAAATTAATTCTACTCCCCGGCAACGGCGCCAAAAACTTGATGTGTTAAAATTATGTAACTGCAAGTGCACAGTATCAAATTGAAGAACTGATAAGTACAAGTCGAACCCACAGAGACTAGATTAATCTTAATATATCCTTAATATTTATTTTAGGCGAATTAAAAATAAACATTGAAAATTGATTAACTAGAATTAAACTAACTAATAATAAGAAAATAATCTAGGAATCTGAATCCATTAAATAATAAACATAACATATAATTCAATTTCTTTTATTTTTATAACTCAAATATGATTTTGATCTCCCTTCCCTTTAATTTAGTAATTTACAATTAACGTAGGCAAGCATAGACAAAAATTTAAGGATTAACTATAACCCATCAAAACTTCTTTGAGCAAACATGGATTATAAAAAAATCATATCTTAACAATAATCTATCAAAAACTCTTAATTAATTTAAAATCACATAAGAACTATAAAACGAAAGTATTTCAATAACGAAACATAAAGGCGAAATTAATTAAACATAAAAGCATAAATAATAGAAGATATGAAAAATATTATCATGAATAAATATTTAATTTCATCTTCATCCTAGATGAAAGAAATTAGCTAGACATGGAAAATAATTAAACTAAAATAAAGAAAAGAAGAAGATTAAAAATAAATAAGAAAACTCCCTTTAATTAACGATCATCCAACGAACGTACAATGAAGAAGTAATTTAATCTACTCCTATCCTAAAGTAATACAATACCTAATACCCCTTATCTCTAAAACAAGAGACCTATTTATAAGAAAAATAAATATTTGCCCTAATTTAGATTCATTGAATTTAAACACTTTTGTTCCTTTTTTCCCTCTTCTTTCTTTCTTGACTTCAATCTCTATATGGTAATCTTCCAAGAGTCCTTTTCCATCTTTAAAAGTTGGATATGAATCCTTTATTTGCTCCCCAAGTTGTCTCATGAGGGTTTGCAGTGAATATACCCATAAAATTCAAAAATATTTTTGGGTTCAACAAATTATGAAATTGAAAGAAAACTTCTAAATATCCATGGGCATTATACATGAGCAATATTAAATTCAAAATCACACTTTTACCTTATCAAAAATACTCAATCTTCATTTTAGACATCATCCTTCATTAAATCAATTCCATGTGATGCAAGAATGTGTATATGATGTAACTCTTATAGGGATTTTTACCATGAAAATCAAGCAAACTCGTTTTTCTTTTTCTTCTTTTTTTTCATTTTTTTTCTTAACTTGTGCAATGTCTCTTTTTCTTAGGTTTTTCAGAGTTACTCATGTAGCGGGTGTTGTACCAATGACTCCCAAACCAATTGCCTTTAAGGCACTTGGTGTAGAGACACCCCTAAGGGCTTACTAACTCGAGTAACAAAAGCCACTAAATTAGACTAGTCAAGCTGCTTTTATCCATCTCACTTTTCAAAATGAATATCAATGCTTCCTGAGGCTTGGATACTTAGTCATTTCGTTCAATGGACACTGAAGCAGTTATTTATTTATTTTTTTCAATTTTTTTCTTGAAATTACTCGAATCAAAACAGCTAAGAATTAGTGCAAACGTGAATTGCAAAAATGCTTGTGAAATTAATTTTAATCCAGATAGTGTTTCGAACTAAGATTTCGTATCTTATAAAAGATTCAAGAGTTCTAAATCTTTCAATCTTAGAAATGAGTTTTTCTCCACAAACACATATTAGATTTAATTCAATCCATAAAAAGTCAAAACAAAATTTTTATTTTTTTGTGTTTTTTTTAACTCTATTTTCCTAAAAAAAATCTAATATAATAATACAAACAAACTCCCCCCATACCTAAATCAACCTAAATCATACATTGTCCTCAATGTATACAAATGAAAATTAGAGAACAAAAATTTGAAAGAATTATACCTTGTATGTGGGGTTTTTATTCTGCAAGAAAATGCGGTGATAAAGAAAACAAATGTACATATCTACAAATTTCATAAATTCTAAAAATTATGTGATTATACATGAATGATACAAATGGGTAAGTAAGTGTGAACTTTTCATTATTTTCAAGAGGTCTAGGAAATTAAAAATAGTCAGAATTTTTATAACAGTTATGCTTAAAATTTACCTCAAGAAAACTTTCACTAACACTTTTAAATGATGGAATAATTGGTTCAAATACATGTTCTAGTTTAGTTGACTTATTTGTAGTGGATCTCAACAGCTCATTGACCTTATCTAAATATTCAGATTCATTCCAACTTTGGTCAAGGTAATTTAAGAAAAAATCAATTGGGTCTTTTTCAATCAAGAGTCTATTTTCAATTATTTCTTGGGTCATTGACAACTCTTGGATCATGTTTACTTTAATGGGCCGTTCAAAAAAATCACTAGGTGGTTTTTTAGGAATAAGTCTTTCAGGGTATGGAGTTTTAGGCTTATAGACTTTTTCAACTGACTCATTAAAAGTGACATGATCAATTTTAGGCATAGACTCATAATTCTTAGACTCCTTAAATTGGCTTAACTCAAACTGTGTAGAATTGAATACAAAATTTTCAATTTTTCTCATCATTTCCACAACCATCAAAACTTTCAAAATTAACCTCAAAGTTACTAGAAAATTCACCCACCTCTTGTTCATTTATTATGGTGGTTAATCGACTCATTTAAATTTCTAGATGAGATAGAATGCTAAATTGATTTTCCATTAAAACTTATGTAGTTTTCTCCAAGGCACGATGTCTTTTCTCTTCTTCATTTGATAATTCTTGTGGATATTGAGGTTCTAGATCCGAATATAGATATGGATATGGACATAGATAAGAATTTTCATAAGTTGGAAAATGTTGATTTACTTGGTGTGCATTAAAATTTTCATAGAGTACTTGATTCCAAGCAAAATTATTATTCCAACTATAATAAGAATCCATTTTTCCACAAATCACAAAACAAATAGACAACTAACCACGAAAGTCACAAAAAAATATATAATAAAAAATAAAATAAAATAAAAATCATAATTCTACGGTTAACCTAAATAAAATCTAAACAGCTCCTAACTATTCCAAGTTACACCTTAAGGTCCACAAATTCAAAATTAATCACGCCGCTAGCGAGGTAAGTGTAAGAAAGGCGGGAGTCTCTCCGTGGGTACGGTGACTAATTGAATAACCACACATCCTTTAGGCGTTTGCCTTTTTAACCACTTGCCTAGACACCAGTAGTTTGATTAATTTAAAATTTAGTCTCCTCTTGTAGTCCATTGTCCTAATTGAGCTCTAGAGTCCTAGGGGCCAACGTCTACTTGATTTTATTAAGGCAAGATTATGCAAAATGAATGGGTGGGGGGAGTTTGTGGGCCAAGGAAGGGTGATGAAATCCCCACCTTATCTTGTTACAGGTTTTGCCCTTAATGTTAGATTAAATATAAAAATGCACAAATAAAAAAAACTATAAACAAATAAAATGTCCTAAAACTATGTGAATAACGAAAGAAGGAGAAATTTGACGTACCTCAATCCTCCAGCAATCACCACAGTTTATATTTGACAAAAAATAAAAATAAAAACAACAGGATGTGCTCTACGTGAGTGAATGCATGAATGCAACAATTAGTTTTCTAAATAACAAAAAAAAACTAAGCTACTTATTTTTTTAATTTTTTTTTTACTTTATATACACAATACCAGGAAAAGCGCAACAATAATTTTTTTTTTCTGCACCGTTGATCCGTTTCGATAATCCTGAAAAAAAAATACTAGAAGAAGAAATAAAAACTAATCCAAATAAATAAAAATTAAGGAATATAAAATTAAGTCTAGTCCCCGGCAACGGCGCCAAAAACTTGATGTGTTAAAATTATGTAAATGCAAGTGCATAGTGTCATTTTGAAGAACTGACAAGTACAGGTCGAACCCACATAAACTAGATTAATATTTATGTATCCTTAATATCTATTTTAGGTGAATTAGAAATAAAGATTGAAAATTGATTAACTAGAATTAAACTAACTAATAATAAGAAAACAATCTAGGATTCCAAATCCATTGAATAATAAACATAACATATAATCCAATCTCTTATATTTTTGTAACTTAAATATGATTTTGATCTCCCTTCCCTTTAATTTAGTAATTTACAATTAACGTGGGCAAGCATAGACTATGAAAATTTAAGGATTAACAATAACCCATTAAAAATTCTTTGAGCAAGCATGGATTATGAAAAACTCATATCTTAACAATAATCTATCAAAACCTCTTAATTAATTTAAAATCACATAAGAACTATAAAACCACTACAAAAAATAGACATTCAGCAACGATTTTTCGGGCAACGAATTATAAAGTCGTTGCCAAAAATGCATGTTTAGCAACGAAATTTGTCATTCGTTGCAGTTTGTGAAAGGCTTTCATTTTTCGTAACGAAATTCATAGTTTGTTGCAAATTTTCGTTGCCTAAGGTATTTCAATAACGAAATATGAAGGCGAAATCAATTAAACATAAAAGCATAAATAATATAAGAGATGAAAAATATTGTCATGAATAATTATTTAATTTCATCTTCATCCTAGATGAAAGATTTTAGCTTGACATGGAAAATAATTAAACTAACTAAAATAAAGAAAAGAAGAAGATTAAAAATAATTAAGAAAACTACCTTCAATTAAAGATCATTCAACAAACGTACAATGAAGAAGTAATTTAATCTACTCATACTCCTATCCTAAACTAATACAATACTTATTAGAGTTTATGCCCTAGAGGCCAATTATTTGATATAATTGCTTAACATTTTGATATTATATTTGATTAAATAAATGAATAATTTTATTATGGTTTTATTTGCTGCGCTATATAAATGATAACATAATAAAATTCCTTAGAATAGTGATACAAATTATATAGTTTCAAGTATGTGACTTGAACATGAGATTATATAATTACAATTAGTATCATTGCTCTTAAATGTCCCTAGTCGAGTATCATTGTTGATGGGACAACAATGATACGTTGAGACTAGTATGTGGATTGACTGATGACCAAATCTCATTGGTCATAAATGTGGCACCCCCAAAATAGATATACATCACCCATTCTGAGTCGCCAAATACATGGTACAGAATTAAAATACAAACTTCATTAATACAATACGACAAACATAAGATGAGAGTTTTAACATGAATATTATCTCGTAGACAATATCCAAACTCAAATAGAGTCCGCATTACAATTATTAACACTATTTTATAAAATAGTGAGGACTACTATAGCCACCATCTCGGACCATCACTCCGTTCCCCGACTAGTCCCAGCTATATTCTCATTTCCTAAAGAGAACAATGAAAGCAAAGGGTGAGCTCAACTAGCCTAGTAAGAATATTATAACTAAGATAATGCAGAATAAATTATCATTAACCTTCAACAGTGTTAAACTGATAGAATACAATAGACAACAAGTTTAACCGCAGCAGAATAAATAATCTATTAGAAGAGTCAAGTAGAGCATGATATCTACTATCATCTATGATTTAAAAGTTTATCATCAATTTTATCGCTGAGACTCAGCTCAATAAGTAATCCACATCACTGAATTATCCATGCACTACGGGCCAAGGATATTCATTATTATCACATCCATGAACCATCCATGTACTACGAGCCAATGATATTCGTATTATCAACAATGGTCATGATTATATCGATACATAGTCATAGTCATACCAATCAATAGTCCATATATGCACTACGGGCCAAAGATGACTTTCATCACAATATAAGCATGAGGATGATGACAATAATATAAGAATTCAATTAAATGAGAGCAAGGATAAATTTTATAGATTTATAATTTAATTTATCCAGAATTCAATAATGTCCCAATTATCAACATGATACTGCTTTGTGGAGTAAAATTCAAGAATAATATTCATGTAAAAATAATTTGGACAGAAAAGAAATCAATTTTTGTCATGAATAGTACCTCGGGTGAATAGTACCCCATGAATAGTACTTCGGGAATAGTACCCCATGAACAGTACTCTGACATGAAAAGATTAAAAATTATCAAGAATGTTCATAATAATATTTTTGTGAAAAGATACTAGATGAAGCGCAAATTTTAAGGATATTCTACTAATTTCACGGAGTATAGAAGCAATACTTATCAAAATGAGTTTGGAATTCAGAATCTGAAACAAAATAATAGTACTTACATACTACAGAGTATGGAAAAAAATATTATTCCTTACAAATATTGAACAAAATAGTATCCCTTACGAATAAGAAATAAATAATACTCCTTACCTTAGTAGGAGATTGGATACTGCAATAGTGTAGTAACAGAATACTCTTCTTCTTTCTCTCTGATTCTATCTCTATAGCTTTCTCTTGTGAGTCTTAGTGAATTGGTGAGAATGAAAGAAGAAATAAGCTTCAATTTATAGAAGATTTCTAGCTTAGCCCTTGCAATATGAAGAGGTAAGTGGCTTGACGACTGGTAATGTGAAAACAAAAGTGGTTTGATGTCTATTATGTGAAAAGACAAGTGGTTTGATGCCTGTAATGTGAAACAACAAGTGGTTTGACGCCAGTAATGTGAAACAACAAGTGGTTTGATGCTTGTAATGTGAAACAACAAGTGGTTTAACGTCTGGTAAAGGCAAGTACTATTGAAGAAAATGACTCTTAGATGATGACATATGGGTCCCATAGAATAAACCAAACTTACAACAAATGTCTCATAACAGACTTCTTATTTATATCAAATACTGAATAAATATTTACCACAAATCATTTTATCTTCAATTAACACATTTTTAATCTTTCAATAATTATTCATCATTAATATTATAACTCACAATATTGACAACCAGATCATTCCCAGAAAAGAGGGAGCTTTCCGATAAGGACTTCTCCTTATTAGCGCGCAATTAGGTGACCAAACCCTTTTCCTCGACAACTTTCTAAACATCGTCAATAATGCAAATAATAATATGAAAAACTTTGTCGTCTCAATTATTAATTTAATAATATAAAATATTATGACAATAATTGAATCAATAATGTGAGATACTATGCAGCAACTACTGTGGCAATAATTGAATAAAACTAAGTGACTTCTCATGTAAGAATCAATAATCAAAGATATTGTACAATATTGTGTGCTACTGTGCAACCACGCGTATTACTGTACTTTTACTATTGGGTATTTCAACCGTTAACAATAAAACTTTTGTCGTTATTTTTATAAAAAGTTACTTTTGTCATTTTCTAACTCCGATAATAATTCCGTTGTTGGGTCCACCAATGATTGTGTCATCGTACGAATATTCCCTGATAAAACGAATATTCCCCGACCAAACAAATATTTTATGACAACTTGCTTACTTTTCAAAATTTGTAAATATTACCCACAACTATAACATTATATTTAATCCACACCTTATTATTCAAAATAACATTTAAAGAAAATTTAATCTTTATTCATAAAATTCGAGGTCTTACAACCTCCCCTTCTTATAAAATTTCGTCCTCGAAATTGATGTATGTACCTGGTATGTCGAAGAGGTGGGGATACCTTAATTTCATTTTAGATTCTAACTCCCAGGTCATTTCCTCAATATCGTGGTGTCTCCACAAAACATTGACTTGAGGTATAACCTTTGAGCGTAGAATATGTTCCTTCTTATCCAAGATTTTAATAGGTACCTCTTCATACGTTAAATCTTCCGCTATCTTGTCCGGTTTTAAATTAATAATGTGGTTCGAGTCTTCCACATATTTATGTAACATAGATATGTGAAAAATGTTATGAATACAAGACATACTTGGCGGAAAGGCGAGTCTATAGGCCACAGTTCCTACTCGATCGAGGATTTCAAATGGGCCAATGAATCGAGGATTGAGATTTCCTCTCTTCGTTGATTCTTGCTTCTAGAATAACGCCTTCTTGCACCTTCTTCTTCATATTCATCAGCTCCGGGTGTGTAGCTTGAGCAACTTTAACTTTATCAATTAAAGTCAATTCTAATCGTATATTTGACATCATCACATGGGTTCCTAGAGTCTTTAACTCTATCTCCATCATTAGTAATTTATACGAAATGGGTCTTTGTGTTAACAGCGTCGTACTCTTAACAGCATACGATCTTCTATTCAATGTATCAGCTACTACGTTCGCTTTTCCAAGATGGTATTGAATGTATGATCATAATCTTTCAACAGCTCGAGCCAACGTCTTTGGAGCATGTTAAGTTCATTCTGGGTGAAGAAATATTTGAGGGTTTTATACCGGGTTCAAGGTTGATACAAAATTCAATTTCACGCTCTGGGGGTAGGTCAGGAAGTCTTCAGGGAATACGTCAGGAAATTTATTAACAATAGAAATATCATTCAAATCTGACGTATTTTTGTTTAAATCGACGACATGGGCTAAGAAAGCTTGACATCCGTTTTTCAATAAACAAATGGCTTTATTGGTCGATATGACAATGATTGACTTTGGTGGTTTGGTTGCTTGAATTCGCATAACAGGTTGGTTAGGAATATGAAAGCTAACAACCTTATGAAAATAATTAATTTTAGCATGATGAGTAGTTAACCAGTCGATTCCTAAAATCACATCAAATGCAAGTATTTTCATGTGAGGGTGCCGATTTGAATCAAACAAGATTTATAAACAGTGGAGGTAACGAAGGTTTCTCCCAACGGAGTTTTAACAAATAAGTCAAAGTCTAATTTCTCTAGAGTTAAATTTAAACGTTAAGCGCAAGTAGGAGAAATAAAAGAATGGATAGAACCGGTATCAAATAAGGTATAGACTTCACAAGAGTTTATGATTAACTTACCCGTGATAACTTCGTTCGGGTTCCTCACTTTTTGGGAGGTCACAACAAACCTTCTCCCTTGAACTACCGATTTTGACTTGTCTGTGACAGCCTTTGGTGTCTCCATCCCAGCTGGAATTGACTTCACTATAGGGCATATTTCACCCACAACTGCTTCGTCGTACTCCTGATCCATGATCTGAATCATTAATCTTCTATCCATATCGAATTGGGGTTGACCGCTCTGTACAGGGTAATTCAAAACTCGATGTTGGGTTCTCCCAATTGTTGTTCAAAAAGAGAAATACATATCATCTATTTTAGCCTTCTTGGATCCGACTTCTCTTTCCACAATATTAACGCGTCGTGTGGCTTTTACCCATGCATCCTCCATTCTCACTCGTTCAGTTGTTTCTTCTTTCAGCTGATCCTTGACATTTGAATTCTCATATTCCAGTTTTATTATCTTATACTCTGCCAAAGAGTGCTTCTGTTCAAGCATCACTTATCGGGTAACACAATCTTGAATTGTTGCATCCCTTTGTTCCACGATCGCCTATCGTTCTTCAGCCTGCTCTTCTAACTCATGAATACGATTTTGCAGTTCTACATTTCGATCATAAAGTTCTCCTAATAAATCCTCCTCAGGTTCCTCTTCTTTCTCACTCTCAGCTGCTACCTCTGCGACTAGCTCGGGTGCAACTATTAATTCTTCACTCATCACATGGATATCTCTAATTTCTTCTTCGCCTGACATCCTATAATCAAGTTTAATAACTTAATTAGTACTCCCTAATAAAAATCTTTGTTATAACAAGATATTATACTCCAATATTTTTTTTTAAATGAATCTCCTCAATTCATCACTTAAAACTCTATATAAGTTCGTCTCTTGATTTTCAGATGTCATTTTCAAACACTGCCACAAAACAAGGGTTAATTGACATGCCACATATTATCCCTATATTTCGACCGACCAATTAAATAACAAATAAGCTTAGGTAGGTCATACTAGCGTAGGATTTACCCGTCTCTCCCCTCCTAGTTCTAGTCTCACATCTCAGCCAGGGATCATATCCCTAAGCTTTGATACCAACTGTGACGCCCCCAAAATAGGTATACATCACCCATTCTGAGTCACCAAATACATGGTACAGAATTAAAATACAAACTTAATTATACAATTATCGTGTAACATAAGCTGAGAGTTTTAACACGAATATTATCTCGTAGACAATATCAAAACTCAAATGAAGTCTTAATTACAATTATTATCACACTATTTAACAAAATAGTGAGGACTACTAAGACAATCATCTCTGACCATCACTCCGTTCCCCGATTAGTCCCAGCTATATTCTCATTTCCTGAAGAGAACAATGAAAGCAAAGGGTGAGCACAACTAGCCTAGTAAAGAATATTATGACAAAGATAATGCAGAATAAATTATCATTAGCATTCAACAGTGTTAAACTGATAAAATACAATAGACTACAAGTTTAACTGCAGCGGATATCTACTATCTTCTATGATTTAAAATTTTATCATCAATTTTATCGCTGAGACTTAGCTCAAAAAATAATCCACATCACTGAATTATCCATGCACTACGGAGCAAGGATATTCATTATTATCACATCCACGAATCATCCATGCACTACGGGCCAAGGATATTCATATTATCACCAATGGTCATGATTATACGAATACATAGTCGTAATCATACCAATCAATAGTCCATCTATGTACTACGGGCCAAAGATGACTTTCATCACCATATAAGCATGAGGATGATGACAATGATATAAGAATTCAATTAAATGAGAGCAAGGATAAATTTTACAAATTTATAATTCAATTTATCTAGAATTCAATAATGTCCAAATTGTCAACATGATACTACTTTGTGGAGTAAAATTCAAGAATAATATTCATGTAAAAATAATTTAGACAGAAAAGAAATTAATTTTTGTCATGAATATTACCTCAGGTGAATAGTACCTCAGTGAATAGTAACCCATGAATAGTACTTCAAGAATAGTACCCCGTGAACAGTACTCCGACATGAAAAGATTAAAAATTATCAAGAATGTTCATAATAATATTTCCGTGAAAAGATACTAGATGAAGCACAAATTTCAAGGATATTCTACTAATTTCACGGAGTATAGAAGCAATACTTATCAAAATGAGTGTAGAATTCAGAATCTGAAATGAAATAATATTAGTTACATACTACAGAGAATGGAAGAAAATATTATTTCTTACGAATATTGAACAAAACAATATCCCTTACGAATACGAAAAATAATATCTCTTATGAATAAGAAATAAATAATACTCCTTACCTTAGTAGGAGATTGGATACTGCAATAGTGTAGTAACAGAATACTCTTCTTCTTTCTCTCTAATTCTCTCTCTATAGCTTTCTCTTGTGAGTCTTAGTGAATTGGTGATAATGAAAGAAGAAATAAGCTTCTATTTATAGAAGATTTCTAGCTTAGCCTTTGCAATGTGAAGAGGCAAGTGGCTTGATGACTGGTAATATGAAAAGAAAAGTGGGTTAACATCTGTAATGTTAAAAGGCAAGTGGTTTGACACCTGTAATGTGAAACAACAAATGGTTTGACGCTTGTAATGTGAAACAACAAGTGGTTTGACGCTTGTAATGTGAAACAACAAGTGGTTTGACGTCTGGTAAAGGCAAGTACTATTGAAGAAAGTGACTCTTAGATGATGACATGTGGGTCCCATAGAATAAACCAAACTTAGAACAAACGTCTCATAACAGACTCCTTATTTATATCAAAGATTGAATACCACAAATCATTTTATCTTCAATTAACATATTTTTAATCTTTCAACAATTATTCATAATTAATATTATAACTCACAATATTGACAACCAAATCATTCCCAGGAAAGAGGGGGCTTTCCGATAAGGACTTCTCCTTATTAGCGCACAATTAGGTGACCAAACCCCTTTCCTCGAAAGAACTTTCTATACTTTGTCAATAATGCAAATAATAATATGAATAACTTTGTCGTCTCAATTATTGATTTAATAATATAAAATATTGTGACAATAATTGAATCAATAATGTGAGATACTATACAGCAATTACTGTGGCAATAATTGAATAAAACTAAGTGATTTCTCACGTAAGCATCAATAATCAAAGATATTGTACAATACTATGTAATACTGTGTGCTACTGTGCAACCACGCATATTACTGTACTTTTGCCATCGGGTATTTCAACCGTTAACGGTAAAACTTTTGTCGTTATTTTTATAAAAAGTTATTTCTGTCATTTTCTAACTCCGACAATAATTTCATTGTGGGATCCACCAATGATTGTGTCATCGTACGAATATTCCTTGATAAAATGAATATTCCCCGACCAAACAAATATTTTATGACAACTTGCTTACTTTGCAAAATTTTTAAATATTACCCACAACTATAACATTATATCAAATCCACACCTTATTATTCAAAATAATATTTAGAGAAAATTTAATCTTTATTCATAAAAGTCGGGGTCTTATAATAAATATATGAGATATTGAGTCAATTCATAGGTACATGTTAGAGAACGATGTACTGGACAGACCCATCATGAGAATTCTACGTGGAGCATTATGCAAAGTGTCATTAGAGATTCTCATAGTGACAATGATGTAATGATCCTCCGACCTGAAATCACTATATTACTACACGTGAATTTATGTACTTTGATATCATCAAAGGTCACCTTTAATAGGGTGGACAATAAAGATGATTATTGGGTACATCATGAATCGTGTGAGGAATATAAGTGATCTAGATGAAATTGAACCCTCCTATATGTTAGGAGTGATATTCATAGGCCTCTTGATTGAGTAGGACTATGAAATGCATGGTCATACTCAAATAGTAATTTGTTTCATATAGTCTACTCATTGATCAAGAAAACTCATATTAAATTATGAAGAGTATGACACATTCCATGACTCAAGTTTAATCTAGGATGTCAAGGTTAAAAGGATTAAATTACATTGAAATATTGGTCACGAAAAGGTTGCATCGAATCATCGATCTTATTATTACTTGGGTAGTAGTGATGCATTACTAGATACCGCTCATTGTTTATAATTTTATAATATGATTTTAAAATTATTGCCAACGTAATAATAATCTATAGGTTCACACACATAGAACGTAATTAAAAGGGAATTAATTTAAATTGTAAGGATTTAAATATGTCAATATGATTGATAGTATTTAAATTATGAATTTAAATTAATAGGATAATTTGTATATATGTATATTAATTAAGGAAGGCTTAATTAAGATATAATATATATGAATTCAGATTTTATTTTTTAATTAGATTAGATTTTTTGATTAATTACTTTTTGACTGCTATATATATGATATATCAGCCATTTTGTGAATAACATCATTAACCAAAACCCTAGCCGCTCTTAGAGAGAGACTAGACAGAAAACATAAAATCTATATTTTTGGTGGCTAGTACCGCATCTCTTTTTACTGCAGATCATGTGATGATTTGCGGATGTTTGTGTGGATACCGTAGAGGCGCAGTTCTGTTGGATTGCGTTGGAGATTCGAAGCCGTTTCAGAATTTTCTATAATCGGTATAATATCTAAACCACTGAATTAATATGTTTTCACATGGATCCTATTTTAGGGTTTTGGAATTACTTTGAAAATTTTATATTCTGCTACTTTTATGTGCCAAAATCCCTACAATACCTAATACCCCTTATCTCTAAAACAATAGACCTATTTATAGGAAAAATAAATTTATGCCCTAATTTAGATTCATTGAACTTAGACACTTTTTGTGAGACCCCGAATTTTATGAAATGAAAGTATTTAATTTTCTTATAATTATTATATTTAGTAAATAATTAAATTGATAAAAGATTAAAGTTAAGGGTGTTATGTGAAAAAATTTCAAAGTAAACAAGTTGTCATAAAATAATCGGTGATAAAAGTATAGTAATACGTGTGGTTGCATAGTAGCGCACGGTATTGTATAGTATCTTTGATTATTAATGCTTACGTGAGAAGTCACTCAGTTTTATTCAATTATTGTCACAGTATCAATATTTTATATTGTTAAATCAATAATTGAGACGACAAAGTTATTCCTATTATTATTTGCAATATTGACAATGTCTAGAAGTTCTGTCAATGAGAGGTTTGGTCACCTAATTGCGCGCCAATAAGGAAAAATTCTTATTGGAAAGCCCCCTCTTTCCTGGGAACGACCTGGTTGTTAAATATTATGAATTATGAACGACCTCGTTATTAAATATTGTGAATTATAATATTAATGATGAATAAGTTTGTGTTGATTAAAGATGAAATTGATAGTTCCATTGTGTTGGAATTATTAGTGTTAGTGGAAATCGACATTTATTTCGATAATAATTGATGTCTGGAGGTTATATTGACCAATCAGGTAATTAAGCGGATAAATGAGAAATTAAATGCTATTGACTCACATGATTATAAATATTTATTCACATGTGTGTACTATTGATTCACATTCATTTACTATTAGGGGAGTTGGTGCAAGATTGATAATACTTGCATGACTAAGTTAAAAATGGAGGTATAGATGAAGGTACTATACTATAATTAATTTTTTCACATGTTTAGAACTATTGAGTCACATGATTTATTATTGATTCACATGATTTACTATTAGGGGAGGTGGTGCAAGTTTGATAATACTTGCATGACTAAATTAAAAATGAAGGAAAAGAGGAAGGTATTATACTGTAATATTTTGATCCCCAAAACGTGCAATTATCGAAACTATATTTTCCTATAAATAGAAGCTCATTCCTTCATTATTTTTCACCAATTCACTAAAGCTATAGAGCAATTATTATAGAAAAATTATAGAGAGAAAGAAGAAGAGAAGTCTGCTACCTCACTATTCCAAAGATCCAGTCTTCTTTTGAGGTAAGGGGTATTATTCTTTCGTATTCATGAAGAGAGTTATTTTCTTTCAATACTCATAAGGGTTGTTATTCCATTCTTTATTATTATGTTGGAATAACCTGTCTATGCGAAGTACCGCATACATGGTGAAATTCTTCTATTATTCTATTCTTTATTATTCGCTGGAATAACTTGTCTGTGCGGCTCTATCGCATGCCCGTGAATTCTTCATTATTCCATTCTTTATTATTACGTTGGAATATCCTCGTCTGCATGCATATTACGCATGACCCCGATTCTCGCTTCTTTATTATTCTCATTGAAATATCCTCATGCATTTGGATTACGCATTTACTGGTTCCATTCTTTATTATTCTCATTGGAATAACCTATCTCACATCGATCTATCGCATGCTCGGTGAATTCTTTTGTTATTCCATTCTTTATTATTCTATTGGAATAACATGTCTATGTGGACTACCGCATGCATGGTGAAAGATCCTGTGTATTCATTCCTTATTAAATTGTGGAAATGATCTGTCTACGTGGATTGCCGCATGGCGAGTGAAAATCCATTTGCAATTTCGTATATTCTATTATACTCGTCTGAGATATCATTTCTTTTGTACTCGTCATGGAATATCATTTTCTTTGGTATTTTTTTTACGAGTTACTATTCACGGGTTACTAGTCACCCGGTTACTATTCACTCTAGTATTATTCACTCGAGTATTCGGGACATTTTTTGTGCCGGAGTACTATTCACGAGTTACTATTTATGGGTTACTATTCACCCAATTACTATTCACTCTAGTATCATTCACTCGGGTATTTGAGGCACTTTTCATGTCGGGGTACTATTCACGGGGTACTAATCCCGAAGTACTATTCACAGGGTACTATTCACCCGAAAAATATATTTCTTTTCTGTCCAAATTATTTTTGGTACATGAATATTATTCTTGAATTTTACTCCACAAAGCAGTATCACGTTGACAATTTGGACGTTATTGATTTCTAGATAAATTAAATTATAAATCTTTAAAATTTATCCTTGAACTTGTTTTATTGAATTATTATGTCATTGTCATCATCCTCATGCTTATATTGTGATGAAAGTCATCTTTGGCTTACGTGCATAGATGTACTTGGTATGATTATGACAAGGGATTATTCGATATAATCATGACCGTAATGTGACGAATGATGTGGTGAAAGTCCTCAGTGGCCTGTAGTGCATTGATGGACAGTTTTTGGTATGATTATGACCAGGGATTATTCGATATAGTTATGACCATTGATGATTTAATGAATATCCTTGGTCGTGGTGCAGGGTGTTAGGTTTGTAATATTCATGTGCGCAATCAAATTGCACAAAATTAGCGAAAACGTGTAAAATCAGAGTTTAAAATTTTTACAAACCATATACCCGGATCACCCTTTATGCACAATTATTAATTAAACGAAAAGATAAAGAATAAAATCATACCCTTGAAGATCGAGCTTCCTCAGGTACAAGTTCACCTCCAATCCTTTTCGCGTTCAACTTGAATCCACCGGGTTTGGTTCCTTCCTTTGATCAACGTTAGCCACCCAAGTGTTTGGCCTCTAGAGGTAATCCTAGTTTTTCTATCTCTATAGAAAAAGGGCGTACTCTCCAACTCATTGGAATTATTACGTACTTGTAAAAGTCAACAAACCCCATCACCCATAATAAGACTCCTCTTATTTATAGATGTGGGCAACCCACCTTAACAATTAAGGAATTGGGTTTTATTTAATTAATTAAATTCTTTTAATTAATTAAGCTCCCTAATCTTATTAGGGATAATTAATTAAACTCCTTTAACTAATTTTCCTTCCTAATCCAATTAGGAATAAATGAGAGTACTTATATTAAATTAATTCGTAAACTCTTTTAGAAATTAAAATAATAATAATAATTGTAATAATATTAATAAGACTCCTCTTATTAATTTATATTTAATATTTCTAAAATATTAAATAATAATATTAAGCTATTTAATTTATTCTATCACCATAGATTAAATTAAATATACATAACATATTATTACAATTATGCCATTAACTTTTTAAATAATTATTCTTCCTTTTATGGTGTGACCCTTTAGGTTCTCCATATTAAACCGGTTGTGAATAAATCAATTAGAACAATTCTAATCTTATTTAAATAAATAAATTAAACAATTAATTTATTTAAATAAATAATATTTATTCTACAATAGGGATAAGCCTCCCTAATGATCATCAACGACTTTCCCGATAATATAGATTTCAACATTAATCATTAAAGAACCTTTGAGTAAATAGTTACTGACAATTCAATCCTTCCACCATACAATGTCCCAATTAAATATAAGACATGGAATTACTGTCAAGTCTTATTTTATTTAATTATATGTATTTCGATTCTTAAATGCACAACTCCAAATAATACAAATTAGAAACTCCTTTCTAATTTCATTCTGCCTTGGCCAAGGACTACTGGGTTGTCATTTATCGAATCACATAGGACATTTCTCTTCTTTTATTAGAAGTGGTAGATTCTTTATTGATCATACATTATCTCCATGTACAACTTATTATACCCAAGCATACCCTTTGATATACCCTAAGGGTCTTAAGGAATAAGTCAAAGTATAACTCATCATACACAAGATACTATGATGATCTCAAGTCCAAGGATCACTTGTACTACTATCACTACAGGAATTCCTATTGACAGCAAGTAAAACTCCATTAGGTATTCCTTAGCGAGCCACGCTCAAATGAACTTATTCTCTAATAAGCACCTACATACTTGCTTTAGTGTCTCCACACAAATGATCATGAGATCAATCATCCTCATCCAATGAAAAAGCAACGATGTATCAATCTATCCCATTCACTAATCCCCAATTTAGTAATCCAATGATTGGGAACAATTTTAGTTTTAAGCTTTCTAAGAATTTAGATCTCATTAGAATGATCATCATCATTATTCTAAAAGCATTGCTTAAAACTATGGGTTTATCACATATTATAAAACAGCATCATGTAGATAATTAAAAGTCCTTAATAAATTAATACTTTTCATTAATAAATGAATAAGATTGTTACAAAGTATATGCTTTATCATCAAACATGATTGGCTTGTGTGCATACTACTTTCAATCTCCCACTTGCACTAAAGCCAATCGCCATTGTATCTTATACTCTTCTTCTCTAAGTGACGATTATCCCGCTGTTGGATAAGCTTTAGTTAATGGATATGTAATGTTGTTCATGAGAGTCCACTATCTCTATAGTGATTTCCCATCTTTCAATGATTCTAATAATCAAATGAAAGTGCCACAACACATGTTTAGATCCAAGATGAGACTTAGGAACTATTCCTAGTTCTGTAATGAACTTTTAATCCAAACAATCAACTTGCGACTTCATTTATAGCTATATACTTTGTCTTTATCACTAAACCAAAGAACTCTTTTGTCGTTTGGAACCTTTCCAATTCAACGCACCACTATTCAAGATAACGCTTTACCTTAAAGTGGATTTCTCGTCGTCTTGTTCCATCTAAAAAACTTGAGTCCATTAAGCCCTCTAGTTTTAATTTAGACCCACCATGAATATGATCACATCCTTAGTTCCAATTAAGTACTTTAAGATGTTTTTCACCGCCTCACAAAGTTGAACTTCTCCGTATACGACCGATCAACATCGTGTCTCGTACATTTCATTGCATACATGATAGTTACTCATGCGATCTCTCTTTTCGTGAGTCTGTGGGGACTATTAAGAGATATATACTCCATAGCTCATCGACATGAGACATCTCTTGAGTTTGCCATGCTAAACGACTTTAGCATCAAATGAATATACGTTCCTTGGGTTAAGTCGAGCATCCTGTTGTATCTATCTATATAGATTTTATCCCCAATTAAGATACTCTTCCCAAACCATAGCATTAGTATGTCATTCCTTATCCGTGGTATATCAACATATAATATTAGGAATGTCACGGCGCTCCCACTATCCCTTTTGTACACACTAGAACTCTTACCTCATCGTATGTAATCGGATCATCATCTTCTATGATGTGTACCTCATCATCATCATCTATGATGAATCCATACCTCCTAGGTATCTTCTATTATTCCGCATTTACGATTCTGTTGTGGGTACAATAGGTCTATCTATAGGTTCCTCTTATTTGACTTATAGTGTTTTGTGGATCATGAACTCTTCAAGATCTATAATCCTCCCACTAGCCCCTTTTAATGATAAACACCTTTATCTTAGAAGGCGCCGTGTTTCAGAATAAACACCTTTTGCTAAGTAGGATTATAGAACATATACCTAAACTTACTTTAGGATGTCCCACAAATCGACACTTATAAAATCTTGTCCCAAGCTTATCCTTCAAACCTTTTCACATAAGTTGACAACCCTTATCTTAACATACTTAAGATTAGAATTCTCCTGTCCATAACTTTTATGGAGTCTTGGGGCCGAATTTTGAGGTTACCATTTTCGTAGATATGCACCATTTCTAGACATTATCCCGTAAGGATACCGGAATGCTCAGAAATCATTATGGACCGCACTATGTCCAACAAGGTATTTATTTTTATTCGTCAGATACATCAATCAATTATCACGTGACGTAATGTGTCCATTATGAGAAAACCATTTGAGATGATCCGAAACTTATCAGCACAAGTATTTATTCCTTGATCTTATCAAAGAATCTTAATACTTTGCCAATTTGTTTCACTTCAATTCTTTGAACCTTTCAAATCATTCACACTTGTATTTCAACAAATACACACATTCAACTCTTTGAATGATCATCTCCTTTTCTTATACTAATTTGTTCAATATGCAAAATTATTTTCATGTAAGTCAAGTATACAAAATTTATTAAGTAATATTCCATTCTATAAAACATTATTATTATAAATAGAACAACAATTGTTCTTAATTATAATACCAAAGATTTCATTGTCCAACAATAAAATGGAAATAATATTTTTAACAAGAACTGAATACAACCGTAGCATTGCTAAACTATAAGTTTCTATGGCTAATATGGCAACCTTTGCTACATTTCCCGCACGTAGGATTACTTATATTTGTTTAGCTTTCTACTTCGCTTGGTCCCTTCATAAATCTATATTTATGATAACCAAAGTCAGATCCAATACCCAAGTAGAACCTCGACTTAAAGAAAATTTATTTCAATCATGAACAAAAATCGATTTATAACCAAAACTCACTAAGCTTCTTTGGTTAGCCTCTGTAAGATACTTCTCGCAGCTTTCTTTCCAAAGTCCAGGCTTATTGCGGTGGAAGCAAACTCCTTTGCTATCCGTGATCGCTTTTGTTCTTATTATCCGTTGTTTTTGCCTTTCTATTTACCTTCTTTGAATCGTTCTTCTTTTCGTAAGATCCTTTGGCCCTTACCAAGAAGACTTGATCTTTCTTGGTTGAAAGTGACTCTCAACATTTTTCAATATGTTAAGCAAATCAATGAATGATATCTAGCTTGTTCATATGAAAATTCACAACAATGTGAAAGGAGTCCGGGAGTGAGTGCAAGATCAAATCTTGCTCAACTCTCCATCCATAACAAAACCAGTTGTCCTAATTTGATCAATCAAATTGATTATGTTAAGAACTTTTTGTCTGTATTATATAGTGCCATTGGCCATTCTAGATCGGAAGAGCTCCTTAGATATCTCGATATCTATCGGTCCCACTTTCCTCACCATCAACTACTTGATGTGCGGGAATATAGTAGGAGCATCCATAGTTTCATCTTGACAAGCGAAGCTCGTTACTCATGGATACGAGCATGATGCATTGAGCCAACTGTGCATCATCTTGTCACTTTCTAAAAATAGCAATGTCTTCCTCAGAGGCATTGTCTGCAACCATTGCAAGGATAGACGTATTAAGGACATAAGATATCTTTTCAGCTATGAGAACTATTCTCAAATTCCTTAACCAATCCGTTTAATTTGGTCTCGGTTAATTTAACATCTAATATGCTTCGCAGATGATAGTAATTTTAGACATTGTAAAATTTCGTAAATGAATTTGTAATTAACAACATTTTAACATACATTCTTTTATTAATTACCAAAATAAATTAGGTCTTGTTTTAAATTGGTATCTCCCACTATTTTCTTCAAACTATATTACCCTCACTTATATAGTTCTAAGAAAAATCTGATTAAAGATTTGCTAGTGAGAATAAGGATCCCATTTCAAATGTATATAGCCTTGTGGTGACACAAACAAACTATATATAAATAAATAGGTAGACAACTTTTGTCAATTACATCAACTATGCAACTCCTCAGATTTTTGCCTCTTAGATTATTTTGATCAAGTGGTGGCACATCCAATCAAAATTATCCAAGTTAAGTCCCACCTAGCACTCCATATATTCAAAAAGAAAAATATCATCCTTGTGGTGACACAACAAAACAATATTGTTCAATTTTCTTTATAAGCATCAAATGTGATAAATTAACATCTTAAATACTTAATACTTGCCTTGTGGTGACACAACAAACTCATATTAAATATTTAATACTCTATTAATTTTATCATGCTAGAAAGCGACGCTCGATATTCCAAATATCTTTGAACGCTTAGGACTTAATATAAAAAAAAATGAGGGTTTTGTTATTAATTTGTCTCATCTTGTTTTAGCGCCATGCATTATATATATATAAAATACGCGTCATATTAATGAACATGCGAAGCATGTTTACATAATATATAATATATATAGTATAAGCATGCACATATAGAATACTATATTCTACTTTGGATTGATTATGGACTTTTATTCTAGTTTGGTTCACTAGAGCCACTAAGTGAACCAAAAGGTCAAACCCTGTGGGTGCAAGAAATAATATTTAAATATAACTATTACATTTAAACCCTGGCTCCATTACAAATCGGGTCTTCAAGCGCTCGCTTTCCTTGATCTCCAATTTTTCAAAATTAATTCTAACTATTCCTATTACAAAACTATTTAAAATAAATAGAAACCTTGATCGCTATCGAAGGAAAAGTACATAGGAGGAGATAGAATTTACATTAAGAAAAATTAGAGAAGACGAGGTACGCAGACCCCATTTAATAAAACCCATACATTCACGCATCCAACTAAAATAAAATCCAATCACATCGGTCAATAGTCCATAATCAATCCCATTTATTATCATACACATCATCATATGCATCAATAAATAACATTCATCTTATGAATAATAAACATTTAATATATATATTGATATCATTTAATGGGCAAATTTAGTTAGTATAAAATCTATTTTTGAATCAAAATAAACTCCTTTGTTTTAATCCAAATTTAAATCAAAATAAAACTATTTTATTTTAATTTATCCAATTTTGAATAAAATAAACTATTTTATTTTAATCAAAATCTTTAATCAAAATAAACTCCTTTATTTTAATTAATTATGGAATCTAATTCCATGTAAAAAAAAATAAACTCCTTTATTTAAGGAAACACCGATTTTCTTTCCTATTCACAAATAAACTCCTTTATTTTGAATAATATGAAATCTTATTTCATATTTAAATAAACTCCTTTATTTAAGGAAACACGGATTTTCTTTCCTATTCACAAATAAACTCCTTTATTTTTTGAATAATATGAAATCTTATTTCATATTTAAATAAACTCCTTTATTTAAGGAAATATGAAATCCAATTTCAACTCCAATTAGTTATCATGGAATCCAATTTCAACTCTAATTAGTTAGCATGAAATTCTAATTTTAAAATTAAAATAAACCTTTTATTTTAATATAAAATAAACTTTTATTTTAATATTAAAATAAAATTTTATTTTAATAATAAAATTATTAAGAATATTATATATATAATATATCGTTTTATTATATATATATATAATATATATTCTATATATATATATATATATATATAATATATTATATATATGGTATCCTTGTTCTCGATTCAAAAGAACTCTTCAAAAACTTACAAAGAACTTTATATATGACTTGGTCCACGTGAAACTAGTAACATGGTTTATATATAAAAGCGACGTCCATCCTTAACTAACTCAATGCAAACAGCCTCACGTGGAACACAGTCACTGCTTACAAAAGCGGGTTTCGCGAAAATTGATTCCGGTTTTTTTTTTTTAATTTAAATTTTATACAATTAAATTATGCCCAATTAAATTGTTCTAAACACATATCAATATAATATCAAATTAAAACAATTAATAATTCGTATAAAGGTTTGGCTCTGATGCCACTGTTAGGTTTGTAATATTCATGTGCGCAATCAAATTGCACAAAATTAGCGGAAACGTGTAAAATCAGAGTTTAAAATTTTTACAAACCATATACCCGGATCACCCTTTATGCACAATTATTAATTAAACAAAAAGATAAAGAATAAAATCGCACCTTGAAGATCGAGCTTCCTCGTACAAAGTTCACCTCCAATCCTTTTCGCATTCAACTCAATCCACCGGGTTTGGTTCCTTCCTTTGATCAACGTTAGCCACCCAAGTGTTTGGCCTCTAGAGGTAATCCACCAAGGAATAATAAGGATTCAAGAAGATGGGTGGTTGGCTAAACCTTAGTTTTTCTATCTCTATAGAAAAAGGGCGTACTCTCCAACTCATTGGAATTATTACGTACTTGTAAAAGTCAACAAACCCCATCACCCATAATAAGACTCCTCTTATTTATAGATGTGGGCAACCCACCTTAACAATTAAGGAATTGGGTTTTATTTAATTAATTAAATTCTTTTAATTAATTAAGCTCCCTAATCTTATTAGGGATAATTAATTAAACTCCTTTAACTAATTTTCCTTCCTAATCCAATTAGGAATAAATGAGAGTATTTATATTAAATTAATTCGTAAACTCTTTTAGAAATTAAAATAATAATAATAATTGTAATAATATTAATAAGACTCTCTTA
This sequence comes from Panax quinquefolius, assembly GCA_020205615.1. NCBI lineage: Eukaryota > Viridiplantae > Streptophyta > Magnoliopsida > Apiales > Araliaceae > Panax > Panax quinquefolius. The sequence continues at coordinate 85,285,458 of CM035163.1, forward strand.
TTAATTTATATTTAATATTTCTAAAATATTAAATAATAAATATTAAGCTATTTAATTTATTCTATCACCATAGATTAAATTAAATATACATAACATATTATTACAATTATGCCATTAACTTTTTAAATAATTATTCTTCCTTTTATGGTGTGACCCTTTAGGTTCTCCATATTAAACCTATTGTGAATAAATCAATTAGAACAATTCTAATCTTATTTAAATAAATAAATTAAACAATTAATTTATTTAAATAAATAATATTTATTCTACAATAGGGATAAGCCTCCCTAGCGATCAACGACTTTCCGTATAATATAGATTTCAACATTAATCATTAAAGAACCTTTGAGTAAATAGTTACTGTATAATTCAATCCTTCCACCATACAATGTCCCAATTAAATATAAGACATGGAATTACTGCAAAGTCTTATTTTATTTAATTATATGTATTTCGATTCTTAAATGCACAACTCAAATAATACAAATTAGAAACTCCTTTCTAATTTCATTCTCGCCGCCAAGGACTACTCTTTGGGTTGTCATTTATCGAATCACATAGGACATTTCTCTTCTTTTATTAGAAGTGGTAGATTCTTTATCGATCATACATTATCTCCATGTACAACTTATTATACCCAAGCATACCCTTTGATATACCCTAAGGGTCTTAAGGAATAAGTCAAAGTATAACTCATCATACACAAGATACTATGATGATCTCAAGTCCAAGGATCACTTGTACTACTATCACTACAGGAATTCCTATTGACAGGCAAGTAAAACTCCATTAGGTATTCCTTAGCGAGCCACGTTCAGTGAACTTATTCTCTAATAAGCACCTACATACTTGCTTTAGTGTCTCCACACAAATGATCATGAGATCAATCATCCTCATCCAATGAGCAAGCAACGTATGTACCAATCTATCCGGATTCACTAATCCCCAATTTAGTAATCCAATGATTGGGAACAATTTTAGTTTTAAGCTTTCTAAGAATTTAGATCTCATTAGAATGATCATCATCATTATTCTAAAAGCATTGCTTAAAACTATGGGTTTATCACATATTATAAAACAGCATCATGTAGATAATTAAAAGTCCTTAATAAATTAATACTTTTTATTAATAAATGAATAAGATTGTTACAAAGTATATGCTTTATCATCAAACATGATTGGCTTGTGTGCATACTACTTTCACAGGGATGATTCGATTTTATTTATTAAGCTGAGTCTCAGCGATAAAGTTGATGAAAAACTTTTTAAATCATAGAAGATAGTAGATTTTATGCTCTACTTGACTCTTCTAAAGGATTGCTTATTCCGCTGCAGTTGTTGATCTAAAACTTGTTGTCTATTGTATTCTATCCGTTGTTATACTGTTGAAGACTAAGGATAATTTATTTTGCATTATCTTAGTCATAATATTTCTTACTGGGCTAGTTGAGCTCACCCTTTTCTTTCATTGTTCTCTTCAGGAAATGAGAATATAGCTGGGACGAGTCAGGAAATGGAGTGATGGTCCAAGATAAATGGCTTTAGTAGTCCTCACTATTATATGAAATAGTGTGGCAATAAAGGTAATGAGGACTCCATTGAGTGTGGATATTGTCTAGATGATAATATTCTTATTAAAACTCTCAGTTTATGTTTTATCGTATTTTACACGACATTGTATTATTAAGTTGTATTTGATTTTTGTACCATATATCTAGCGACCCAAGATGGGTGATGTATACCTGTTTTGGGGGCGTCACACTTTTGTTCCTTTTTTTCATCTTCTTGACTTCAATCTCTATATGGTAATCTTCTAAGAGTCCTTTTCCATAATTAAAAGTTGGATATAAACCATTTATTTGCTTCCCAAGAAAAATAAATGTTATTTCCTACAAAACAAAATAAAATATATTAGTTAAATAAAATAAGCATATAAAATAATAAATATGGGAATATTAAAATGTATTAATTATGTGTTTATCAAGCTACTTTATATATTATAAAATTCAACTCACTTTTTTTATTATATAGTTTTATATAATATTTATTCTCTTCTAATGTCACACCTTATTTTATATATAATGAATGATGAAACTTTATTATAAAAGACTACAAATTACTTGTCATTACACCTAGTAAATAATTAATAATAATAGAATTTAGTCTATCACGTCATTTAATTATTTATCCATTAATTTAATATACTAACTAACTCAAAATCATTAATTCATTTTTTTATTAATTTAATTAAACCATCACTTAGTCTACCATCATGCCACACAAGGCATTCACATAAGCTTAAATAAGCTTCATTATTAAAATATTCGTATCTCTCAAGTATCATATACTCAATTGAATTATCCTATCTCATGACATAAAAATATTTATACTTGAATAAATGTTTAAACATTTATTACTATCAGTATTAATATTATTTATAAAATTCATAGGTATTACAGATATGTTAAGAAAATGTATAGATAATAGGAAAAGTCAATCGTGCAACAACATCAAGATGATAATAGAGTAACTTTGCCTATTCGTAGAGTTATCATTGATCGCAGAGTTGACTCATCTTTCGTAGAGCAACAGATTAATAGCAGAGCTCTTACCTCAGTCATAAAGTGTAGAAGAATCATGAAATTATGAAACGATCGTACTGTGAGGACTGAACGAAGTATTCTTAAGTCTACTTGTAAAGCACAAGACAAGGATTGTTGAGTTAAGAATAGCTCTTAGAAGTATTTTGCATGTTCAAAGTATGAAATATGTGTTGCAGAGTAATCTATAAGTTCGTAGAGCCATCAAAGTAAAGAAGAGTTCACAAAGTCATAGAATTGAAATTAAAGACTCTCTTATAAGTCATGAAGATAAGTTCAAGATCGATCAAGTCAAGGCTAATCGTAGGACATACTTTAATGATGATAAGTATAATCCTACCTGTAAAGAATCTCAAGAATAAGCGATGCAAATACTATCACGTAAAGATACTCACTACCCGTTCATAAAGTTTAATTCCGGTCACAAAATAATCTAGAGATCATAGAGCATCAGCTAATATTGTAAGGTTACAAATAGACTGTAAGATCATAGAGTTGTCTTCGACATCGTAAAGCTTATAAAGGATTCGAAGAGTGCAAGAGAAGTCTACTAAATATGCCCAAACATCATAGAGTACTTATTCATAGAGCAGATAGTAGAGCAGTTAGTAAAGAAAAATGTAGAGCTCAACTCTACGATTGTTATTACTCTCTGAGAACAGATCGTAGAGCAAAGTCATGTCTAATAAGAAGACTGACATGGAACAATGTTGATCAAGATCCTGATGCATTCCTCAAGATCCTTGGTAGAAATCGAAGATCGGATAATATTGTGTCTACTGGCCAGTTTGCTGAAAGAAACATCTCAATGGAGTTAGGTGAGAAAGAAAACTAAAGTGACAGGAAAGTCAAAAACTAACTGATACTTAGGCCTAAACGTCAACATCAAGGATCCCAAATTATTTAAAGACTTAAATGCATCAACGGAAACATTTCAACGAGAAGATTTCAAAATGACTATAAAAGACAATATCATTCAAAATGAAAATGATGATGATGGGCATTAAACGACTGATAACGTAGACTAAGCTCCGAACTAATGAAAACGTACAAAAAGAACAAAGATCTGAACCAATGAAAACGTAGAGTAAGCTCCACTCTACGGTTGAAGCTATGTTCAAGGTTTCCAAGTCCAAAAAGAAGGAAATTAAACGTCATCTTGGTAGAACAACAGAAGGTCATAAGAAGTTGTTGAGTACTAGAAGAAGTCAAGCCTCAATGTAATGCTCAGCAACAACTCAACGATGATCACATTCAAAGCTGCTAAGCATTAAAATGAAGACAAGCCTTAATGTAAAGCTTAGCAGCGCCTCTCAACAACAATCAACAACTACTCATTTTGGTCTTAGTGACCACATGATTCCAAGTCTGATGAGCTTGAAGAGTACTTAGTGTACTGAACTTCCAAGTCTGAGGGACTTGAAGGAATCTTAGTGATCTAGAGGTCTTAGTGTTCTTGGCTTAGTGACTAAAATATCAAAGTCTGCTAGGCTTGAAAAGGGCAGAGTGTTATGGTCTAAGTGACCGAATTCTTAGTGAATTTCCTACTCGTAGAGTAAAAGAGTGGACTATGAGTTATTCAATCTTTGAACCACTTAAAATCTCTTGTGTTATTTACTTCCAATCATTTACATTATGTTACATATCTGCTATGCTTAGTATATTTGAAAAATAGTCAACTTTCACACGAACTAAATTAAGAACTGAGATTTCATATGAATCGATATGGGGAGTTTTCAAACTTATATTTTTTTGTGCATAACTAACCTTGATTAATTGATTACTCAGTAATACTTCATTAATAAAATAAAAAGTTTTAAAGATCTATTCAACCTGTAAAATCCCAAATTTTACGAATAAAGATTTAAATTTCTCGAAATTTTTTTTTGAATATTATGGTGTAGATTTAATATAATGTTATAGTTGTGGGTAATATTTACAAATTTTGCAAAGTATGCAAGTTGTTATATTATTTGATTGGTCGGGGAATATTCTTTGTGTATTTCCGGAAATATTCGTATTTACGGCACAATCATTAGTGGACCCCAACAAAATTATTGTTTGATTGAGAAAACGACAAAAATATTTTTATGAAAATAACGGCGGAAGTTTTACCGTTAATACTGTTGAACTACTCGGTAGTAAAAGTATAGTAATGCGCGTGGTTGCGTAGTAGCACACGGTATTGATTATTGATACTTATGTGAGAAGTCACTCGCTTTTGTTTAATTATTGCTACGATGAGTCTTTGCATAGTATCTCACGTTATTTGATTCAATTATTGTTGATTGTTATATATATATATATATTAGTATTATTAATGTAATAAAATGTAAAAACTTTTTATATAAAATGTAATACTTTTATAAAGTTATTCGTTTTATTAGGCTAATAGTAAAATCTTTTTATATAAAAAATGTAATACTTTTATAAAGTTATCTGCTTTATTAGACAATAATTAGATTATATTATATTTTATTATGCATAGTATTTGCATAGTGCTGTCGCATAGTGTTTCAGATAGTAAAATCTTTTTAAAAGTTATTCGTTTTATTAGATTATAAATAGAATATATTATATTTTATTGTAAACCAATCTGGACCGTCCATTTAAAGTAAATCGATATGGACCGTTCATGGATTGGTTACAATTCAGTCCATTCTTCTATAAATAGAAGCTCATTCCTTCATTATTTCTTACGAATTCACTGAAACTCTAGAGAGAGAAACTATAGAGAGAGTTCTTTTTCTATAATCTTGAGCGTATTTCTTTAGAGTTTAAGAAAGCTTTGAGCATAGTGCAAGTTTTCTTCGAGTATATCCTCGCCTTACCAGTTGGAGTACTCTTCTTTCAAAGGTAAGGGATATTATTTGTTGTACTCATAAGGGGTATTATTTCTTTCGTATTCATGAAGAGAACTTCTGTTATTCCATTCTTTATTATTCTATTGAATAACTCAGATAATGCTGCTACCCTATACTTGGTGAAATTCTTCATTATTCCATTCTTTATTATTATGTTGAATAACACGTATATCGCCAATACCGCATACATGGCGAAATTCTTCATTATTCCATTCTTTATTATTACGTTAGAATATCCTCGTTCATGCGCTTTCTGTGGGACCGGTTCCATCTTTATTATTCATTGAATATCATGCCCGCTGCGTTTACTGTGGGACTGATTCCGTTATTTATTATTCTATTGAATAACTTATCTATGCGAAGTACCGCATGCATGGTGATTTCTGTTGTTATTCCATTCTTTATTATTCTGTTGGAATATCCGCTTGCCGGTTATATTACGTCCGACCGGGTTCCGTTATTTATTATTCTGTTGGAATAACTCACAATGCGAAGTATCGCATGCACGGTGATTTCTTTTGTTATTCCATTCTTTATTATACTCACTTGGTTAAAGTTTTGACTTTCTATATTCCATGAAATTAGTGGAATATCCTTGATATTCAAGGCTTCATCCAAAGATTCTCATGGAAATATTCTTCTGAGCATTCTTGAATTTTACTCTACAAAGAAGTATCATGTTAACAATTTGGACGTTATTAGTTCCTGGATAAATTAATTCTTGAACTTGTTTTATTGAATTATTATATCATTGTCATCATCCTCATGTTTATATTATGTTAAAAGTCATCTGTGGCCTGTAATACATAGATGGACTTGGTATGATTATGACCAAGGATTATTCGGTATAATCATGACCGTAATGTTACAAATGATGTGGAAAAAGTCCTCATTAGCCCGTAGTGCATTGATGGATAGTTTTTGGTATGATTATGGCTATGGATTCTCTTCAGCCAAGGGAGCAAAGATGAATTTTTTTATGGCATGATCAGGACCGTTGATGAATTCACGAATATCCTTGGCCCGTAGTGCATGGATAATTTGTGGTCATGATACTAATGAATATCCTTGGCGTAGTAATGCGGGATGATGTGGATTATTTATTGTTGAGTCTCAAATGATCAAAGTGATGAAAAACTTTTTAAATCATAAAAGATAGTAGATTTTATTCTCTACTGACTCTTTTAATGGATTGCTTGTTCACCGTAGTTAAACTTGATGTCTATTGTATTTTATCGGTTTAACATTGTTGAAGACTAATGATAATTTATTCGCATTATCTTAGTCATAATATTTCTTCTTGGGCTAGTTGAGCTCACTCTTTCCTTCACTTTTTCTCTTCGTGAAATGAGAACGCGTGGCGGGACTAGTCGGGGAATGGAGTGACGGTCCGGATGATAATATTAGTAGTCCTCACTATTCTGCTAAATAGTATGACAATAAATGTAATGAGAACTTATTCTCGAGAGTGGATATTGTCTGTAAGACAATATTTGTATTAAAACTCACACTTTTCTTGTTGTATATTAAAGATTGTATTTGTTCTCAGATCATGTATTCGCACTTCGAGAATAGGTGATGTATGCCTATTTTGGGGGCGTTACACAACCCCCCTCCTAGATTATTATTGTGTCTCTGAAAAATAACAAATAGCGATGGTTATAAACTGCATATGGAGTGGGTATTGTGATTATGATTATTGTTTTAGAGGAATTTTTTTTTCTTTGGTTCAGAAAATAGAAGATTTAGGTTTGGGAAGAATCTGAGTTTGAGATTTATTTAGATTTGAAACTAATTGTTTTTGAAAAGATAAAAGAGTGAATTTTTAAATGTTTTTAATATTAAAGGTTAGTGTTTGATTAAATTAAGTACTTTTTATACATAAAAATTGAAAATTAATTATTACTTTTAGAAAATAATGTTTTAAATTTGGAAATTGATTGAAATTTCTTAAAATATAAATACAAAAAAATTATAAATATTAAGTAACGTAATTAAAAATATAAATAAAACATAGAAGCTATTTTAATATATATATATATATATATATATATTACATTATCGTATATGTTTTATTAAAATTTAATATATGTTTTTACATTATGATCATTATCTTAATTAAGTCTTTGAGTTAGTTATTATAGAAATAATTCCTTTAATTGGTATTTTTATTGTTTAATGAAGTAAAACTGTATCTGAATACAATTAAACCATATACAACCAAATGGTTGTCGACAAATGGCGTATTTTAGTCAATTTCCACCAAAAATAATTTTGGATAAACATTGTATGTAATTTAGTATTTTATGTAACGATTTGTAAGTTCAATTACTTTGAGTGCCGAATTGTGAATTTGATGGTACTTAGTGTAATAGAAGTGAAATTAACTTCTCCCAACAATGAACGTTACCCATTTTTTATTCTTTTTTATTCTTTTTTTTCATCCCTCCTTTCCAAATTAATTCATTTAATTTTTCATATTATGTCTTATTCATCTTCCTAAAATATTTTGGAGTAAATTAAGAGTTATATTATGTACTCCCTCCGTCACAGGATAAAAGTCTTTATTACTATTTCAAGTAATCCCAAGTTAAATGTCTACTTACTTTAAATGATCTATTTTTTACAATAATTTGCCTATAATACCCTTATTATTAATTATTATATTTCTATTCTCTATGCATATTTATGGAGCATCACTAGTAATGTACAGAAAACTATGCAATTAAATGAGAATTTAAATATGGATAATTTTGTCATTTTGTCCTCTTTCTTAATATGCGTAAAAAGTCAACCAGGACTTTTATCCTGGGACGGAGGGAGTATTAAACAAAATTTGAATTCAATTATAATTTCGACATGTGCTTATATGAGATAAATGAGATCGGTAGAAATTAAGAATAAATTCAACCTAATTTATTTATGCTATAGACTACCACGTTGGTAGAAATGTATACTATCCTAATAAGTCTAGGCAGATAGATTTTTTGGACAGGTTTTTTGGATCGGTCCAAAATTTGTTTTTATTTTTTTGTTTTGACTCTCAAAAATATATAGTATTTATTTTAACTAAAATTTTTACAGAATTCAGTGATTTAGGTGTTGTGATAGCCCCAGATCCGGGTATCAATCCCCACGAATCTGGTGTATAATTTCTATTACTAATTGCGGAAGATATAAATATAAATATAAATTGTTTATACAATAAACATTACACACTATTTTCCCAAGGTCGAGTAACCTTAACTTATACACAATTCATAACCTAACTAACATACAATGTCATTATCATATATTACTGATACATTTCTAGCTGCACATACAATCCAAAGCTGGACTTGGCTTTGTCTTTTCCTGTATCCGACGTATTCGTCTTAATCTGTAATGTTTATCATGATATAGCAAGGGTGAGCAACAAGTTTGCCCAACAAGTTTAAGTTCAATAAATTAAAGATATATCATGATAGAAAGAATTGAACAATAAGTTGGCTAAAGTTCTACAATATAATTGTGAATTAGCATGACCAAATTTTTATAGCTGAACGAACATGGAACATGAACAAATATATCTGGAACGAATGGTAATGAAGGTGATCAGCCTTTCATACCTGATGAATACATGTAATGTGCACAGAGTGCGAATCAATAATTCATAGACATGGTATAATCAGTAGAGATTAACCACAAGCATATTTCAAAAATATCAACTCGATGTTGAGTTAGAGAAAACTTGCCTATTCGGTCGATTACGATTACACAATTTATTTAGCTTTGCCTGAAGACCTATTATAAATAATATTGATCTACAAATATTAGAATAATACCATCACACTATAATATTGTTATATACAGTTATAAAATAACCTAAACACATTATCATATAATCCTATCAGTCTATAAAACACATAAGACCTGATCTCAAGTCAAACTATTTCAGTCTGAGTTGAGTTCGATACTATTCTGACATCCCGATTGCCTAATCGGATAAATATCGAGCCTAATATCAATAAGACTCTACTTAAAAGCTTAATTATTATCTTAGATAATTTATTTATTAGTCAAAATAATTTTCAAATAATTATTATCATTTAATAGTATTTTTATTCATTATCTAATATTATTAATCATGTAATAATATTTTACTTGTTTCATAAATAATAAAGGTCTCACACATTTTAAGATATAAATATTTTACATCTCGAAGCTTAAATAATTTATATTCCTTTTTAGAAATATCTTTTACCTTTACTTGCAAATTTGAGGTTTAAACAGCTAATACATAGCTTTTATATTAAAACTTAACTTACTATAATATTTCTTTAATTTAAACAACTTTTTTTACATTAGTTTGTTCGTTCATGAGTCAACACTGACTGTGGTCTCATATACAAATATTTTATCCTGCTAGCACATTTGCTTTATTTTTCGTTTTACAAATATTTGTATTTTTGCTTTATATATTAAATATATATATATTCTGTTACGTAAATCTCAACTCAAAAACCACATTTTGAGCACCGAAAACCTCAAAATATCGTTTTTGTGATTAATACAATTTTTAAAAGGTTTTACGTTCTTCGTTGCACCATAAAATAATTTTATAGGCAACTGTAGTTTTTATTTCACTTAAATATGTAATTTATATTTATTACATATTTTTATTGCTTTATTTATGCCTGAAAAGAAGTTTATCGGCATAAAATATCATTTATAGTCAAATCTCGTCCCGTAGGACTTTATTAAAGTTATTAATACTTATTATTTCGCCGGAACGCGATTTGGAACGGCGAAGTCAAAGTCGCTTGACGCGCCGACGCTCGGCGTTCACTCAAATTTTAGTTCTGACATGCCTGTTCGCCCATTTTTAATTCTCAAATCATGAGTCATATAATAGCGAAAATTCGAGCGTATTATAGACCTCATGGCATAGTATTTTAGAAAAAATTTACACCGCGAAAATGGATCACGGAAACTAATCAAAACAGTGCGCGAAAAGGACGTCGAACCACAGCACAGCACGGCGCCGCGCGGCTGGGCAGGCATGCGCGGGCGCTGCCTGGATGCTGCTGCTGCCCTGCCGTGCGCTTATCAACCTAGCTACTTCGCGATTTTCTCACGCCTTGCTCGTTCATCAGAAAATTCCCAACTTTGGATATGTTATACACGGTATACCAAATTATTTTTAAAAAATATCACCCAGTAATTTCGGACTTCTTAGGCAGTTTAAGACAGGCCCCAAAAACGTCCACTCGCAACAATTTTCATCTTTTTCCCAGATTTACCCTCTTTCGCTAAAATAGTCATAACTTTTTCGTTTGAAAACATTTTTAGGAGATTCTTGAGCCCACGCGAAGATAACTTCCGGGACTACAACTCTTCCCTACTGATATTTTTCCAGATTCCGAACATATCAGCCCAGAAATTCCATTCAAGTGGATTGCACCGCACTTGTTGGACAGTTTTGACACTACTACTTTGAAATGTCATAACTCTCTCCTCCGAAGTCGGATTTAGTCCGTTCTGGAGTCTATGAAAAGCTTATTGAGTGTACTATAACATACCAAAAGCCCAGAATTTTTAGGGCATTCTAGCTAACCCCGAAATTTCTGTTTAGGGGCAGCAATCACCAATTTTTTTTTCTAAGTAAAAAAACTGTTTTGGTTCTTCTTTCTTTAGATCAAACTTTTAACACCTAAAATGTCTTGATCTACACATAACACACCATATAACATGTAGATCTAATATTTTTAAAGTTCAAAATCACAACTTGAGATTTGATCTAACAAAAGAAATTAAACAAAGGTTAGGATTTTATACCTTTAGGGCTCATCTTCTTCTTCCATGGCTACCTCTCTCTCTCTCTCTTTGCTCCACCCATGGCTGAAATTTTCTCTCTCTCTCTTTGGTCGGGTAGTCAAGGAAAATGAGAGAAAATATTTCACTTTTTTTTTTCCTTCGGTTAATGATTTAAGAGAGAGTAAATAAAATAAGATGGAGTGGGTGGGGAGTTGGTGAGGTTAGTCACCAAACCCATGTGCTGAAAATCTCTAGCAGATTTGGCCCTTGTGGGTCCCGCTTTTAATTCTTCGTTTTGCGTGTTTAATCTCGTCTTTAACTTTCAGACCCGAAAACTCAAATTTTCAAGTTTATAGTCGATTCCTACTAAATTCGACGCTCCCAACGTCATAGGCACATCCATTTCTTCAAATTCATCTCCTAATTTTAAGTTTGACTTTTTCTAAATGAGCTGACTTTGACCAAAAAGTCAATCCCGACATATTTCGTGTTAAGAGTCTATTCTTATTAATTTTGACGTTCCGAACTCAATTATCTTGTTCGCGTCTTCAAATTCCGCTTCTATCTTTGATTTTGACTTTTCTCCCTAAAAAATCAACTGTTGACTTTGACCAAAAAGTCAACCCCGACACATTTTGTGTTTACAGTCTTTTCTGACTAATCTTGACGTTCTGGACGCAACCGAATAGTCTGTGCTTCCAAAAAAAATTTCCTAACTCAATTTTGAGTTTTAACTTGCTTACTTTTTTTATTATTATTATTAATCATATCAACTAATCATCTATTGATTATTATTCATTTCATTGATTTACTAGTACATAAATTAAATACTAGCATTCTTCAATTACCATTACCATTAAGTTATTTAATTCTCATTCCTAATATATAATATTAGGCTAAATAGTTTTCTTTAATTTGTTTATATAATAAACAAATGTAAAAATCACATAAGTCCTTCATAAAAATTTTAAATCCAAACTCTATTTCCAATCTAGGTCTTATTATTTAACCTTTATTTAATCAATTAAGATTTTAATAAATTGTCTAAATTCTAGGGTTATCACAGGTGTAATTTGGATACATATAAAAAACAGTATTGCATAGACTATACAATATTATTTTTTTATATGTATTCAAATTATACCTAAATTACTAAATTTTATAAAAAAATCAGTTAGAATAAATAGGACTAAAAGATAATTTGCACCCCAAATTTTATATCACTGTTAATTTTTGCACCCCGGACTGAAAAAGGTGTCTAAGTCCACCCCAAACTTCAATTACACTTAACAAAAAACACACTTTCTTCCCTTAACCGGTCAAAAGTGACTGGCTAAGACACACATATGAATCTAAAGGGTTATTTAAGTCTTTTCCATATTAATTCCTCCCCTGTTTCTTCACCAAACCAAACCAAACCAATTTTCCGTCAAAATTTTCTTCACACCTCATCGTTAACTCAAATCATGTTGTTGCTACTGCAAGTTCAGACTTCAGACTTCATTACATTTATAAAAGCTCTGACCCACCACAAGTACTTTTTTGGCCTTCGATTCACAAACCCACAATTGCAAAACTCTCACAAATCGAGCCTGCTTGCGAACCACCACTTGTTTTTGATCTTTCATTTCCTAATCCAGTTTTCATCTCCTTAACATATTCTGAAGTCACCCATGAAGATTTACTGCTTAATTTCTTTACAGGGTGTTGCTTAGTTGTAAACTGGCATTTGTTTTATGCCCATTTTCTACTTTTGTAATGTTTTCCTCTTGACCTTGAGACAGAGGATGGAAGATTTGGAGAAGAAGGTCCCTCAGTGCCAAATATGGAGTTTGTGCACACCTCATCAGAATGAGAAAATGCAGAAATCAACTTGGGAGAAGAGCAGTGATGGAACCTTTTTCTGTCGTCGTATTATCTCCACCATTTTTCTCAATTATGAGCTTTTTCATTACTGGATAATAATCATTATCATCATTTGGATACTCCTCCACCTCCTCCTCAACTAATCTTCTCTTTTTCTTCATCTTCCTCTTCTTTTCGAATCCTGGTCAATCTCAGTGTTATTAGTAACAGAATTGCTAATTGTTGCCTCAAAAGTAACAAATTGTTTAAGCAACATTAAATCATTAACAGCATTCTGCAACTTTTCCTCCTCCTCTGAACCCGAAAACTCTAACGAAGCGGTATGGCGGCATGCATGCGGCGGAATCCTGATTCCCTTCCACCCGTCATACCTCAATCGACAAGGGCACCAAAGTATGCACTAAATCCACCAATTTGTCGCCTCATCATCGCCACCGCAAGTCGTTAAACTCGTCATCATCATGGGATAAAGTTAATATGAAAAGGAGGTATTAATCTTTTAAAATTGCTTAGGCGACTAAATTCCCCTCCATCCTCTCTCCGGATGGCACCTCATGTGCCCAAACAAAGATCTCATCGACCGAAAATATTTCCCACAAAGAGAACAAATGGATTTTCTAAAATCATCCCCATAATCATGTTTCTTCTTGTTCTTATCAAGATCAAAATCAATCGAATCCTCCTCAAACGATTTCTCATGTTTCTTGAACACCATGGTATTTTGAATCCTCCTCCAACATTCCATCATACACCTACATAGTATTTTGAATCCTTCTCCAACATTCCATCATACACCTACATAGTGAACAAATCCATTATATTAAATCTTTCAATAAAGAATTACAACACACCAAACTAGGAAAAAATCGTCATTCTTTACGGCTAACAACAAAGCCGCAACTTCATTCAACAAACCCTTTTTCTTATAGGCATCAATTAATAAATCAAACAACAAATTATCAAATTTAGACCCATCATAGTCTTTACAACAACTAATAATTGAATCCGAAACTGCTAAAATCGAAGAACCGGTTTGGATCATTCGCTCTAATAAACCATCGACATATGAAAATTGCTTCGAATTACAAAGAATAACAGCAAGAATGAAAAAAGATTTCAAATTTGGAGGAGTAACCATTTGATGATCAGACCAATTGAAGAAATGGAGGAGGCGTTTGGGGTCAGCCGTAAAGTTGCTTGGAAAAACAGATCGAACCAAAGTCTGCAGAGAACGACGAAGCCGGAATGATGCTATACATTCTCTAACAGGTGGACAAATCTATAATATTAACAGAGAGAAGGCAGGGATGGTGTGAAATAAATGTAAATTACCAAGTTTAGCCCTCTATAATAAATATTACTGCCTTAACCGGTCACTTTTGACCGGTTAAGGGAAGAAAATATGTTTTTTGTTAAGTGTAATTGAAGTTTGGGGTGAACTTAGACACTTTTTTAGTTTAGAGTGCAAAAATTAACAGTGATATAAAATTTGGGGTGCAAATTGCCTTTTAGTCGAATAAATAGTAATTTTTTGGAGTCAAAGAAAAAAAAAAAACAAATTTTGGACCGGTCCAAAAAAACTGTCTACCAATCATACTATCCTCGTGCGGCCGTGCCTGCTGATTAAAACTTAGAGAGGGAAGGAAGAAGAAGAAAAGAAGGACGCCATAAACAATGGGCAGCGGGAAGCAAGAGAAGAAGCGTTCAAAATTAGCACCAAAATTCTCAAAATCTGGAAAGCATAAGAAACTGCCTCTAGGCCCCAACAGACCCAAAACCAAAAAACCCAAAAAGATTAACATATTTGAATCCAAAACCAAAACCAAAACTATAGAAATCAACAGCAGTGCAGAACCAGCAACACCCTCTCAGCAGCTGAGTTTCTTCCTTAATCAGTACCAATCGAGCAATGGTATTCAGCTTTCTAGTCTGGAACTAGAATCAATTAAAGGTGCTTTATTTCTTAATTTATATTTATGTATGTGTGTAGCTCAGTTTATGAATTTTCTGGTTTGTAATTGAAAAGGGTATGTAGAAAATTTGAAGTTGACAAGTTCTTGTTCTTTAATATCAATTGGGTATTTGCTATATTTCGTTTTAATGATCGAAAGATGATAAAATGTTGATACTCTGTATTTATTTGGTTTGGTTTTGGTATTGATTCTGTTTTTTTAACTAAACTGCTAATATTTGCTGAATATATGAAACAATATAGCCGAGTTTATAAATTTTCTTATTTGTATTTTAAAAGGGTATGTAGAAATTTTAAAGTTAACAAATGCTTGTTCTTTAAAATTGTTGAGAAATCAAGCTCACACAAACACACTAGGATAACATGCACACTATTGTACGAGATATAAATTAATGACAAGAAATTTTAGGAAACTCAAATGGAAAAACTATGGGGAGAGATCTCATAAATTCACTATGAAAAATAATATAGAGAATACAAACTCTCAACTGAGAAATAAACTTGTTTAATTTCTCTCTACACCCTCACTCTATTTGCTCTAACTGAGCTTTTCTACTCATTTCTTGGTGTTGTGGCGTATTTCATCTCCTGAAAATCCATCCCTTTTATAGGCAAGAGCTTCCGACAATAAGCCGCAGGAAGGAGACAATTTTCTAAAATGAACCGAAATAATCTTGCAAACAACTTTTGCAATAGCCGTAATTCGACTACGTAGCTATGATATAGAATAGGTGAGGAGGACTATATTAATGACTTTGTAAGGCAAACGTCTGATTCATGTAAGGGAGCATTTAATTCATGTGGGACTTATGAAGGAGAATAGGCCAACATGTAACAATCTCTACCTTGACTTATATTCTCCAATACTGCGAACTGTGAATTCTTTATGACTGTAGATGTATCCCTCTCTTCTTGGATTCTCCACCACGAACTCAACATTCGACAAAGTGAATTAAATCCAAGCAATGCTTGAACTTCTCAGAAGCAACTGACTTTGTGAGCATATGTGACATTCTCCTTTGTATGAAGTTTGCGAACTGCAATGTCACCATTGTTCAGCCACTCACGAATCTTATGATACCAAATATTTATGTTTGGTTCTGACGTGGAACACTTGGTTCTTCACTAAATGAATAACACTTTGACTATCACACTATATTTAATATCGCCTTGCTTGAAGCCTAGTTCTTCAACTAGTCCCTTCAGCCACAAAGCCTCCTTGTCTGCCTCTGTCAATGTCATATACTCGACCTCTGCTGTTGATAATAGTACTGTAGACTGACCTCCAACATATAGGTCCTCCACAAAAGGTGTAAACAAACCTTGTCGTAGATCTCCTTTAATCTAGGTCTCCACTGTAATCCGAATCAACAAAACTGTAAACTTACTCCTTGTATCACGATCAAACAGAAGACCGAAATTGGTTGTAACTGCTGGATAATGAAAAATCTATTTAACAACATTCCAATGCTCTTTCCCTAAATTTGTCGTATGCCTGCTAACCACATTGACTGCATGCGAGATATTTGGTCTTGTACATACCATGACATACATGAGACAACTCACCGCATTTGCATGCTGTACTTTGGACATAAACTCCACCTCATCCTTTGTTGTGGGCTCAATTGTGAAGATAACCTGAAATGTGATGCCAACGGAGTGCTAACTGGTTTAACATTGTGCATGTTAAACCTCTCCAATACCTTATGCATATATCCTTTCTGAGTTAATCACAATTTTTCTGCTTGACAATCTATGTGATTTTCCATCTGCTTGGCTGATATAAGATCGTTAGTGTCAAATTCACTGCTCAACAATTTCTTGAACTGAAGAATGTCTGACTTTCTCTTTGTAGCTATCAACATGTCATCTACATATAACGTCAGCAATAATAGAGAACCATCATCGAGCGATCTAAAATATATACATGTGTCATACTCACAATGAGAGTAACCATGAGTCACCATGAAGTTGTCAAACCTCACGTACCATTGTTTTAAGGACTGCTTCAAACCATAGAAAGACTTCTTCAAACTGCAAACTTAGTTTTCTTTCCCTGATTTAACCACTCTGGTTACAGTATGTAGATCTTTTCTTCTTAATCACCATGGAGAAAAGTTGTCTTCACATCAAGATGGTCTAACTCTATATCTTGTGATGCTACAATAGATATGATCAACAGAAATGATGTGTGTTTCACAACTGGTGAAAAGATCTCATTGTAGTCGATTCCCTTTTTGAGATAATCTTTTTGCCAATCACCTGATCTTGAATTTTTCACCTTCTTTATTTGATTGAGCTTTCTTTTTCCTGAACACCCACTTGCATCCTATAACCCTCGACTCCTTTGGAAGATGAACCAACTCCTAAGTCTGGTTCTTCTGTAGTGACTTCATTTCTTTTGCCATCGCTATCACCCATTTATCATTATCCTCGAATTGAATAGCCTCTTGATAGCTAGTTGGATCTCCACTTCCAGCAATCAAGGCAAAGGCAACCATGTCCTCAAACCCATATCTCTGCACTTGTTTTCTGACTCGCCTTTCCCGATCTCTAACAAGATTATAGGATTTCTCTTGGAGATCGAAAGGATGTTCATCTTCAATCTCTTCAGATTCTTTGGTCTTTTCAAGAAGCTCCACCTCAACTGGATAGTTCTCCAATATTCTTGTTGCATATTCTTCTTTCTCGAACTTGTTTAGCTTGTGTTTCTCATTAAACACCACATCTCTATTGACAACCTTCTTCTTAGATACTAGATCCCATAACCTGTATTCCTTGACTCCATCTTCATATCTAAAGAAAATACATTCCTTTGATTGTGGATCAATTTTGGACTGTCGCTCCTCGACTGGCAGATCACATAAGTTGGACAACCAAAGATTTTTATCACAGAAAAATCAACTGGTTTTTCAGACCCTATCTCCTCAGGAATTTTATAATCAATTCTAGCTGAGGGAGATTGATTTATTAGATAACAACTAACAGGATGTGTTGACTTTCTCAACCCAGAAAGTCTTGGACAAATCTGCATTTAACCTCATACATTTGACACGTTCCAACAGAGTTCTGTTCATCCTCCCTGCAACCCCATTTTGCTCTAGAGTTATTTTAACGAAGAAGTGCATGGTGATACCTTCCTCCTAATATAATTGTAGGAATGACTTGTCATTGTACTCCATGTCATTATCTGATATGAAATATTTCAACTTCTTTTTTGTCTGGTTTTTCACTTTAGCTTTCCACTGTTTAAAGATTTTGAAAATCTCGGACTTCTGCTTCATAAAATACACCCACACTTTTCTAGAGTAGTCATCAATGAAGCTGACGAAATAATGGGCTCTACCATTTGAGGTATGTTTGATCGGACCCCACACATTTGAATGTACATAATCAAGTACATTCTTATTGGTGTGTGCTCATGCCTTGAAGTTAACTCTTCATTGCTTTACGTACACGCAAAATTTGTTAAATTCCAAACTGCACGTTTTGACACCTTTCAACAATTGTCTTTTGTGAAGTTTTTTCATTCAATCTTCACTTAAATGACCAAGTCGCATGTGTCATAATTCTGTAAGTTGGAATTATCCTGCACAGAAATTATTGCTCCACCAACAACTGTATCTGCTATCAACCTATAGAGTGTATTTTTTCCTTGCCCTTCATAATTACCATTGATCCCTTGTTAATTTTCATGACACCATTTTTGACTGAGATACTGCAGCCCGTAGAATTAAGTACTCCAACCGATCGCAAGCTCTTCTTCAATTTTGGAATATAACTTCCATCACTCAATGTTTTGACAATCCTGTCAAACATTTCAACTTTAATGGTACCCTTCCCAGTAACTTTGCAGATTGCATTGTTACCCAATAGCTGTAAGGTTTTTGTGAAAATCAAAGTAGCAATCAATTTGCAAAAATAAGCGGAAGCATAATAAAATCAGATTTTAAAAATTTTCACAAACCAATTACCCGGATCATCCTTTATGCATATTATTAATTAAACGAAGAATAAGAAGTTATGAAATCATACCGCAGAAAACGAGCTTCCTCAGTGCACGAGTTCACCTCCTACTTCTCCGCGATCTCCTTGAATCTCCGGGTAGATTCCTTCCTTTGATCAATATTAGCCACCCAAGTGTATGGCCTCTAGAGGTGATCCACCAAGGAAAAAGAATTTTCAAGAAGAAGGGTGTATTGGCTCAAACCCTAGTTTTTCCTATTTTTATAGAAAAGGCGTGCATTCCAACTCTTGAATTACGTATATTTGATATCCGATATAAGACTCTCTCTTATAAAGATATCATGTAACCTATTTTTAATTAAAATAAGGTATTATTTATTTAATTAAACTCTTTTAATTAAATGGGCTCCCTAATCCTATTAGGGATAATTAATTAAACTCATTTAACTACTTTTCTCTCCTAATCCAATTAGGAATAAATGAGAGTACTTATATTAAATCAATTCCTAAACTCTTTTAGAAATTAAAATAATAATAATTGTAATAATATTAATAAGACTCCTCTTATTAATTTATATTTAATATTTCTAAAATATTAAATAATAAATATTAAGCTACTTAATTTATTCTATCACCATAGATTAAATTAAATATACTTAACATATTATTACGATTATGCCATTAACTTCTTAAATAATTATTCTTCCTTTTATGGTGTGACCTTTAGGTTCTCCATATTAAACCTATTGTGAATAAATCAATTAGAACAATTCTAATCTTATTTAAATAAATAAATTAAACGAATAATTTATTTAAATAAATAATATTTATTCTACAATAGGGATAAGCTTCCCTAGCGATCAACGACTTTCCGGATAATATAGATTTCAACATTAATCATAAAAGAACCTTTGAGTAAATAGTTACCGTGATAATTCAATCCTTCCACCATACAATGTCCCAATTAAATATAAGATATGGAATTACTCACAAGTCTTATTTTATTTAATTATATGTATTTCGATTCCTAAATGCATTAACTCCTAATGAATGCAAATTAGAAACTACTTTCTAATTTCATTCCTAGGTCATCATTTATCGAATCACATAGACATTTCTCTTCTTTTACTAGAAGTGGTAGATTCTTTATCGATCATTCACTATCTTCATATATAACTTATTACACCCAAGCATACCCTTTGATATACTCTAAGAGTTTTAAGGAATAAGTCAAAGTGTAATTCATTATATATAAGATACTTATGATGATCTCAAGTCTAAGGATCATTTAGACTACTATCACTACAGAAATTCCTATCGACAAAAGTAAAACTCCATTAGGTATTCCTTAGCGAGTCACGTTCAAATGAACTTATTCTTTAATAAGCACCTACATACTTGCTTTAGTGTCTCCACACAAATGATCACGTGAGATCAATCATCCTCATCCAACGAAAAGCAAGAACGACGTACCAATCTATCCGAATTCACTAATCCCTTTTTAGTAATCCATTGATTGGGAGCATTTTAGTTTTAAGCTATCTAAGAATTTAGATCTCATTAGCATGATCTCATCATGATTCTAAAAGCATTGCTTAAAACTATGAGTTTATCACATATTAATAAAACAGCATTATGTAGATAATAAATGCCTTTAATAAATAATTCTTTTATTAATAAACAAATAAGATTGATTACAAAGTATATACTTTATCATCATACATGATTGGCTTGTATGCATACTACTTTCAATAGCACGATACCACTATTGTAAGGTGTAAAAGTATCAAACTAATCCCTGTGAGGGCACATATGAAAAGATCAACTGGAATTCAAGTACCAATCTGTTAAGTTGTTGTCTCTAACGGATAAGAGAGTACTTTGTGAAGTTTCATTTTTTCATCACATACGACTCTCCGTCATTGCAGCCCATTTGCTTGCTTTCAAAGAACATTAATGAAATTTTCAATATGCTTACTTTTCTTCTTGTTCTCGTTCTTGTACAATGTACACTGATTTCTGGAGTGACCCTTCTCGTGGCAATGATAACACCTAACCTGAGATTTGTACTTCTTGTCTGATCTTGATTGAGATCTTTCTCGTTCCATGTTAGAATTCTTCTTCCGATTAAGGCCCCTGCAACATCCATCTGAAGATACAAGAAGACTGTCTCCTTGATCTCTGGAAGTAGTGCTCTTAAACTTATCTTAGTCCAGGACTGCTGACATCACATCGTTAACTGCTAGTTTTTCCTTCCCTACAAGGTTAGTAGTCTGGATAATTGAGTATGAATCTGGTATAGAGACTAGAAACAATAAGCCTTTATCTTCTTCGTCCAGCTTCACATCTATATTATTCACCAATCTATTGAACTCATTAATATGATTGATCAAATTTGAACCTTCTTCCATTCGAAGCCGGTACAATTCCTTCTTCAAATATAATCGATTTGACTTCGATTTGTAAATTTTCTCTAGTTTCTCCCACAAGCCATTCGAAGAGATTTCTATCAAAACCTGATATTTGATCTGTGGTACCAAACTCAAACCACGACCTTTGCTTCAAGATCCGTCTATTTTTCATCTGTCATAGTTGTTGGTTTCTTTTCATTCCCTTTCAGTGACTTCGTCAGTCCCTGTTGAACCAATACATCTTTGACAGTACTCTGCCAACTACTGAAATTTGACTTTCAGTGGTTCAACATCGTAACTCATACTCGTGCTTGTCATATTTGTATTTGTGACCTGCAAAATTTCTCTTTAAACAGATTGTACCAGTTGACCGTAAGTCGGGTGGGAATCTCTCTGTGCTTTTGCAACAGTGACTAATTAAATAACCACTGTTCTTAAAGGCATTACCTTTTGAACCACTTTCCTACACACCAACGGCGTGAACCAAAAGCTCTGATGCCAATTGTTAAGAAATTAAGCTCACACAAACACAATAAGATAACACACGCACATTCTTGTACGAGATATAAATTAATGACACAAGAAATTTTATGTGAAAAACCCAATTGGAAAAAATCACGATGAGAGATCTTGGAAATTCACTCTGAAAAATAAAAACTCTCAACTGAAAAATAAACTAACTAAACTAACTGCTTAATTTCTCTCTACACCCTCACTCTCTCTATCTGCTCTAACTGAGCTTTTCTACTTGTTTCTTGGTGTTGTGGTGTATTTCATCATCTGAAAAATCCATCCCTTTTATAGGCAACAACTTCTGACAATAAGCCGCAAGGAAGCGACAATTTTCTGAAATGAGCCGAAATAATTTTGCAAACAACTTTTGCAATAGCCATAATTCGGCTACGTAGCTGTGATATAGAATAGGTGAGGGTTGCTATATTAATGATTTTGTAAGGCAAAAGTCTTATTCATGTAAGGGGGCATTTGATTCATGTGTGGGACCTATGTGTGGGACCTATGAAGGAGAATAGGCCAACTTGCAACAAAAACCAATTGGGTATTTGTTATGTTTCATTTTAATGATTGAAAGATGATAAAATGTTGATACTCTGTTTTTTGTTGGTTTGGTTTTGGTAATGATTCTATGTTTATAACTGAACTGCTATTATAGCTGAATATATGAAATAATTGTGCTAGTATTTGGATGGTATTCAAGGTTTACAAGTTATTTTATCTACTTATTCCAAAATTACTATGATGAGATTAATGAACTGTAATGGCTTACAAGTGGAAATTAACGATAAAACCACCACAAATGTTTAAAAATTTTAATTATTTATTTTCTCATTTTTTCCAATTGCAAAGAGAATGATGGCTTTCTGTATGCTAGAACCAAGTGTAGTGTGATTTTTTCATTTATTTTCTAACTTTTTCAAGTGCACTTTTAAATTTACTAGGTTATTATGACATGGTTCCACAAATAAAGAAACAGGAAAAAGTAGAGGAGGCAGTTGCTGACTGCCCTTACTTTTAATTGAATTTGCCATTTTTTGAGTTATCAATTAGCAGTAGTATTTTTCACACTTGGAATAAAGGCGGTTGCTGACACCCTTTATAAGCTTCCTGTTCTCCCCATCTGAACCTTTAGACCCTCTTGGTACCTGAGTGTGTCATGCCACCTAATTGTTTGAGGACCCATTTTCTTAAACCTTCTGTGCGGGATTGTGATTGGATTAGTTGGCTGCTGCATAGATTAGTGTCGAAGCTCTTGCAGTTCTGCTTCTGCAGCTGTCTGCAATCTGGCAAAGTGGAAGTGTGTGAGATACTGATTTAAATTTCGGTGGGCCTACAGAATAATAGAAGGCTTATGCTGGCGTTGAGGGGTCATCAGTATTGGCTTTCAAGGAGTTTTTGATGTCTTTGTATAACTGACTTTTGAGGAATTCTCAATTTGGAAGTTATCTTTTGTCAGGATGGAAAGTTTAGCTCTAGTAACTTCTTTTACTGGTGAGTTAAGGCTATACATAACCTCCTTTTTAGTGGTGAGTTTGGGCATTTTCAATTGTTATTTTCATCCTTGGTTGATGTTTCGGTCTGATTCTTCTTTGGTTTTTTTATCTTTAAAGTACATCTTATTCGTCCTCCTCTGGAAGGAAATAGTTATGTTTGTTTATTTTAATAATGCAGATACGTGCATTCTTGAGCTACCTCAGAGTCTAGCTCAAGACACTTTAGGTGAACATATGAAGACTGCTTTTTCATTCAACTGAAAAAGTTTTGAACTTTTTATGGACACACGCGTATATATATGATAATAATCAAATTGAGTAGTTATTATATCATGTTTCTTTTGCTACTGTAGGGGTTTGCGACCTTTGACTAAAGAATGTCATTCTGCCAAGCTTTTCTCAAAGCATATGAAGGTTGAGGATCAGGTAGTGATATCTTTTCCCAAAACTTTTATTAGGACTGAGTACTGGAATAATATATAAGGTGTGGAGGTCTTTCAGAGCATTGCGTTGTTCATAAAGTATATAGCTGTAAGGTTGGTAGTGCTCAAAAATATAAATAGTTAATATGGCTCTGGACATTCAATTTTTGGAGAAGATAATAATTAGGCTGACGAAGTTGATAAATCAGTTACTACAAAGAGCAATTATACTATCAACCACTTCATTAACTTAATATTCCCAAATCCTTACCAACTCTTTTTTACCTATAAAAAAAAGGTTTGTAAAGATCTGAATATATTAGGTTATAATATATTATTTATTTTTTGACAAGTGAAGATTAAGTTTTATTATTAGGAAAAATTTCAGCTACCTTTTAAAATGTTTCCTTGGACATGTGCTGTTGGAGAACAAAGTTAATGTAAAACAACAAACCTAATCATTTATCATTTATAGTATTTATGTGCCATCTGAACTTTGGACTGGCACAATGTTTGCCTTATTCTTGAATTCATGCCATTAAACTTCTGGAGTAACACCTGGACGGAAAGTCCACATTTTTGATTGCTTAGGATATGATTTGCTTTGGAGTCACTTCATTAGTAAACCAAAGCTGTAAGTTACTATTTTTTTGATAAGCAGTCCTCAATCTAAAATCTTATAAGCAAGATCGATGAGCTGGTTGTTAGGTGACTAACCAACATGACCTTCCTCCTGTTGTTTGTCTTGCTATTTCTTGATTTTGGAGTGGACCTTAATAGTTGTTTGGTTGATGCCAGGTGTCCTTTCTAAAGAATAGAGTCAATATTGCAAGTGGCACACCAAACAGGTATTCCTGACTTGATATTTTTGGCAACTGTACCTAAACAAACTCAAACATCCATTATATAAAACGGGAGGGGAGAGTTGTCTGTCAATTGGTCGGTCTGTCTTTATTCTTATTATTATTATTTCTTTAATAAAAACTGATGGTTACTGTAGTAACTCCCACGCATTTGACCGAATAAGACAAAAAAGATCTCACCCAATTTTCTCTCTCCCATTATTTCATTTTATTTTACATTTTTTTCTCTCTCAATCTCTCCCTTTTCTCGTTTAATCTGCTTTAAATACGCCACTATTCTTTTTAGCTGTAAACTACCATCTATATGGTTATGAAACTGGCTTGGTTACCTAAAATTTCAAACATGTCTAACAAATAATTTCCTAAAATATTAAATAACTCCTTCGAAAAGATACAAATTAAACAGCCTTACTTTCATGGATAACATTCTTGCATTTCATTCTTTTTGAAATATTAAGATTTGTATCTCAAATTATAGGAATCTATCTTGCACATGCATGGCGTGTGCCCAATGACTAGTGCTTCTAACTAACATTTCAATATACAAAATTTGGTCCTTAGTTCGCGAGTAATGTCTTTAATTTAGTAAAGAATAAAAGTAGTGAGCTTAAATATACATTATAATGTATAAAATTGTAGGGATTCATCTGTAATTGACAAGTATGGGAGTTTAGCCTCAAAACTTGGAATAATTTTATTTTGATTGCAAAACTTTGAAGGGGTTTCACTTGTACCCTTACGCTAACAAAGAATTTTCCTAAATGTAAGCGTATAAAGTGAAACTCCTGTTCCTGGATGTGGATGTGTCCACCGGTCCCTTCTCTGCTCCTGCATGTGGATGTGTCTATTGGTTACATATTTGGCAATTGACGGTCTTGGCCAAAACTCCTTGGCAGCTCCAAAGAGCAATTGCCAATTTCATAAATAAATAATGATATGAGTTATGATATTTGTCCTCCTCCGTGATCAATTATTTGATCTGTTCAGTCTATGTTTACATGATATCTTTGAATATGGTTTTAGGATTAAGAAGTTAATTGATATGGAGGCCTTGGGACTATCACGGTTGCAAGTTATCGTGCTCGACATGCACACAGATGCTAAGGGCTATTCCTTGTTTTCACTTCCTCAAATCAGGTCTGATGATTCAAATCCACATTAACTCTATAATCGTTCTTGAGTTATACTCCCTCTTCGCTTCTAAAATATAGGATTAATATTTACTTTTTGAAGTCAATTTAAGATATTTTCAATAAATTAATTTAGTTGTAGACAATATAATTATTGTAAGCAATATAAATAGCACTACTAAATCACTAATTACAAGATCTATTGTTGTCAAAAGTTAAAAGAATCACATCAGTTTTGAATTTGAAAAGTCAAACTTGATCTTAGATTTTGGAAGAGGGAGAGTATTTTTCATCATAATTGTAGTGTTATTTATTCCTTATAACAATGAATAACAGAGATGAGTTCTGGGATTTGTACAAGAGCCACTTTCACCAAAGACTACTCCAAGGCGATCTTCGTATCTGTCTCTATGGTTCGATACCAGTTATTCCTGAGGTCAGGAAAAAAATTAGTGATGATTGAGAAAGCTTACTTCTTTCACTGAAGCAGCCAAATGCTGCACATACTCGATCCAAATTTTGTATTTTGTTATGTTTTTACTTATAATACTAGGTTTTTTGTAAAAGGAAATATTAATCAGCAAACTGTTCTTTGTATTTCAGTTTTTTATTGTTTTGTTACATTGGCTGAATTTAAGAGAAACATCCAATTGTTGTTTATGCCTGCTGTTGGGATCAGGAAGATGAACTTTTATGTCAAGGAATTGAATGCAGGTTGTATTCAGGGCCAGGCACATCTCAATTCTTATATAATCATTCTTTTTTAATTGATGTTTTAAGAATAAACACATAAATTTAAAAATGTAATTAATGTTTTGATTATTTAAATAAACTTATATTAATTTATAATTTAAAATTATAACAAATTGATTTAAGAAGTTAATAATGATTGTATATTTTGAAATGGATGAATAACTTGAATATTAAATAGCAAGATTTAAAAAAGGTAGAATACAGAAAAGCATATCTCAAATTGAGTTATGAAGTTACTTGAGTGTTAGAGCGAGATAGAGAAAAAGTAGAATACAAAAAAGCACATAACAAAAGTTATTTGTGCATTTATGATTTGAGCTTATCAATAATAATTATAAGATTAATATTGACTTTTAAAAATTAATTTAAAATATTTTTAAATTTAAATTGATAAAATTTATTATAAAATATGAAATAAGAAATATTATAATAATTTTAGATAGTTTGTAATAGTTATTGACTAAAATTAATGTTTTAAATAATAAAATATTTATTTAATAATAATTTTATAATTGAAAATGCGAAAAATTTAAGAATATGTGACGTAATCAGTATGCACGTCAAAGGCTCGTAGTTGATGATGAATAGGAAATTAGCTAACGCACTGCTTAGGTATTGTACAAGTCATTTTAATTGGAATAGGTCAAAAAGGAAAGCCTCATGTGTTTTAGGATCTTGTCATTGACCACCTTTCATTAAAATAAGATTAAGATACAATTAGCATGACTTATTTGGCCATTGGTGATGGACAAGTTTGCTCCAACCCACTCTATTTTTAGAAAGTTTTTTTGTCTCCCTTTTTCTCATGATTTTTTGTTAATAAGGATTATATTTTCGGCATTATTTTATAGATTATAATCTCAAGACTACTAATTATAAGATTAAATAATTCTAATTGTATATTTATTTAAAATAAAATTATTAATAAGATAATTTAAAATAATATCAGCGTCGTTCTTGAGATTTTGGTGGCCCAGGGCGAAAAATAAAAATGAGGCCCTTTTCAAAATATTGTCTTCACATAAAAAAGTAAAAATAAATAAAAAATACAAGCTGTATCTAAAAAGTGCATTTCCAGTGCTTAGAACATAATAGTTCGACTACAACAAAATATATGAGAACTTCAACTATAACAAAATATATGAGAATACATTCATTCATTGAAAGATTATTCTTCTAGTATTCCTGGAGGCAAAATTTTCAATCAAACGTTCAAAATCAAGTTTATCCAACATATCCTTCTCGATGCACATGATTGAGTGAGTTGTTCTATTCTTTTTCTTTTATTTCTTTTTTGACTCCCAGATTGGTGTTTCCTGAACATCTTTACACCAAAAATACAAAACTAAATTGAATCAAAAACCAAACAATAGACGAGGAGAGTAGAATCTGTCTTTAAGTTTTAACTTCAAATTCAAACTTTAACCAAACTCTTCCATGACTTCAATGCAAATATGCAACTACAAATTAAGAAAATATATTATAACTAGGGTTAGGAACTCATAAAATTGCAAATCGCCAAATTAGCACATATAATTTCTGATATAATATAAACTGAAAGGTAAAAAAAAACTCATCAGTCATCAATTAAATTACCTATTTCTTAGTGTTTTTATCTTATGAAAAAACTGAAGAATTTAGGAGATATTTGAAGTCTTGAAGGTAAATTGAGGAGAGAAAAAAAGAGAATGAAAATAGATGTTTGCAACGATTTGGCAAAGTCGAAAGGAATGAAAGTAATAGACATAGCCGTGTAGGTTAACATCTTTTTTTAATTGGTTTAGTTTGGGCTTCAACATTATATTAGAGTTGGCCCAGTTGAGTTCTTAAAAATTTATTGCTCTTTGAAAATTACTTTTTTATACCTATATCATTATATATTTATATTTTTAATTTCATATATATATATATATATATATATTTTGGAGCCCTCCTAATCGGGAGCCTAGGGCGGTCGACCATCCCGTCCGTGCTCAGGAACGACCCTTATAATATCATGTTATGTTTGTTTTTATGTAGAATTATTTAAAAGATTAGATAAAAAAAATTATTATTTGGATCATTATACCTTTACAAGTATAG
Source organism: Panax quinquefolius (assembly GCA_020205615.1). Lineage (NCBI taxonomy): Eukaryota > Viridiplantae > Streptophyta > Magnoliopsida > Apiales > Araliaceae > Panax > Panax quinquefolius. Next base: position 85,314,192 of record CM035163.1, read on the forward strand.
GTAATAACAAAAATATTGTTCTTAATAGTATGTGTAAGACTCCAATTTTTTATAAATAAAATTGAATTTCCTCTATTCATTATTTTGAAATAGTAAGGTGTTAATTTGATATAATGTGGTTAGTTATGGGTAAAATGTGCAAATTTTGTGAAATAAGCAAGTGGTTATAAAATATTAATTATTGTCAGGGAATATTCGTTTGGTTGTGGAATATTCTTGTTGTCGGGGAATATTCGTACGACGGCGCAACTATTTGTGGACCCCATAACGGTCGGATGAAGAAAATGACAAGTTTGAGTTTTTATAAATAACGACTTTGTTGTTACCGTTAACACTGTTGGAATACCTGGTGGTTAAAATACAGTTATACGCGTGGTTGCACAGTAGCACACGGTATTGCATAGTATTTTTGGATTATTGATTCTTACGTAAGAAGACACTATTCAATAATTGTTACAGTAATTATTGTTCAATATTTTATTTTATTGATTCAATAATTGCTACGTTGATATTTTATATTATTGTTGTTTCAATAATTGTCACTGCACAGTATTTTCATTATCAGATCAATAATTCATATTATTTGAATAATATTATTAGATGACATTATTGGCAATGTTTAAGAAAGTTCTGTCTAGAAAAGGGGTTTGGTCACCTAATTGCGCGCCAGTAAGGAGAAATTCTTATCGGAAAGCCTCCTCTTTCTTGGGAACGACCTGGTGGTCATTATTATGATTCTATAATATTATTTGTGAATAATTAATTATTGATTTATATGATAAGAAAATATTTATTTTATGTGGATATAAATGAAGGAATTAATGTTGAGGTATTTTATTAGTATTTTGTCGGAATAGAGGTGTTGAAAATCATCCGTATGTAAATTTCGGTCATTTTTCGTTGAGAATTTGAAAAAATTTTCTTTTACAAAATTGTAGAGAATTAAATTTCCTATGGAATGGACATAAAATTCGTATTTTTTTTTGATAAAATGACTATTTATTATGAATTATTGAAGTTTTGGAAATAAATGTTTTTAAATAAAAATATAGGTGGGCCCTACTTTTGTTTTTGGTGGAAAAATGCTGAATTTGGTGGGCCCCACTGGTGGTGTGCTGAATTTGGTCAAGAAGGTGTGCGTAGAAATTGTTTAAAGAATATTAATATTTTATTAATTTAGTATGCTTTGATGTTCTGGCATTTTCCTATAAATAGAGTGCTTAGTTAGAATTGAAAATCACACCAGAATCTGAAGCTTTCTCTCTCTATAATATCGAGCGTATTTTGTGAATATTTAGATACTTTGAGAGTTGCTATTCAGTGCAATTTTCCCTCAGCATTATATCTGATATTTTAGTCAGAAGTACTATTCTTTTGAAGTAAGGGATGTTATTTTCTTCGTAAATGATATTATTTCTTTTAATATCATTATACCAAAAATTGGTATGAATTTTATTGTAAAATTTTTACCTTTTCATGTTGAGGTTACTATTCACGTATACGGCACTATTCATGTACACGACACTATTTATGAATACGGTACTATTCACGAGTACTATTCATGAAGTATGATTTTCTTGTGGAATTTTTACCTTTTCGTGTCGTGGTTACTATTCACGTATACGACACTATTCACGTATACGGCACTATTCATAGAAAAATTAAATTTTCTTTTCTTTGTCCAAGTTGTCTATTATGGTTACTATCTTTGATTGTATCCATGTTTTGATCTTCATTCTTGAATTTTGCTCCACAATTGATTATTATGGAGTATTTTTGAACTTGGATAAATTAAAGTACGAATCCCTAATCTTTGATCTTTTATCTCACTGAATTCATTTTCGTTAAGATATTTTTCATCATCCTCAATCCTAAATGATGATATTTCTGAATATCTTTGGCTTGTAGTGCAAAGATGAATGATTACCTGATGAATATCTTTGGCCCGTGGTGCAAAGATGGACATGTGTTAAGATGAACATGACCAACTGGCGATACAAATGAATATCTTTGGCCTGTAGTGCAAAGATGAATATTTGATTCAAGATGTATATTGATTGATGTTACAGGGATAAAATATTGATGATGAACTTTTAAATCATAGAAGATAGTAGATTTCATTCTCTACTTACCTCTTCTAATGAATTGTTATTTTCGCTGTGAATATTGATCTAAAAATTATTGTCCATTATATTTTATCTGATTTATTGAAGGCTAACGATAATTTGTTCTATATTATCTTAGTCATAATATTTTTTACTGGGCTAGTTGAGCTCACCCTTTTTTCTTTTTGTTTCATTTTTCTTCTCAGGATGCGAGAATATAGCGGGAACTAGTCGGGGTGTGGAGTGATGTTTCGAGACAATTGTTTTAGCAGTCCTCACTATTTTGTAAAATAGTGTATCAATAATTGTAATGAGAACTTATTTGAGTGTGTATATTGTCTAGAAGATAATATTTGTATTTAAACTCACAGTATATGTGTTGTGGTATTTTGTACGACAATTGTAATAATGAAGTTGTAGTTGTTTCTGTACCATGTATTTGGTGACTCAGAATGGGTTGTGTATACCTATTTTTAGGGCGTCACAGAATGAGTATAGATGGAAAGAATAGGATAAACCAATTATTATTTTTTTAAAAAAGATATAAGTTAATTTTGTTATAAATTTTTAGTCCCAAATAGTAGAGATTATAATATAAAATTGGACATGGTATTAAATATTCTCATATTCCATGTCATTTTGTTATTCTTGGATTAATAGTACCAAATCCAATTTTTAAAACTGAACTTGGGATTAATTGTGACGCCCCCAAAATAGGTATACAGAACCCATTCTGAGTCGCCAAATACATGGTACTTAATTCAAATACAAACTTAATTATACAACATGAGCTGAGAGTTTTAACACGAATATTGTCTTCTAGACAATATCCAAACTCAAATGGAGTCCTCATTACAATTATTATCACACTATTTTATAAAACAGGGAGGACTACTGCAGCCACCATCTTGGACCGTCACTCCATTCCCTGACTAGTCTCGGCTACGTTCTCCTTTTCAGAAGAGAACAATGAAAGTAAAAGGTGAGCTCGACTAGCCTAGTAAGAAATATTATGACTAAGATAATGCAAAATAAGTTATCGTTAGCCTTCAACAATGTTAAACTGATAGCATATAATAAATAACAAGTTTAACTGCAGCGGAACAACCAATCCATTAGAAGAGTCAAGTAGAGCATGATATCTACTATCTTCTATGATTTAAAAAGTTTATCATCAATTTTATCGCAGAGACTCAGCTAAATAAATAATCCACATCACTGAATCATCCATGCACTACGGGCCAAGGATATTCATTAGTATCACATCCACGAATTATCCATGCACTACGGGCCAAGAATATTCGTGTTATCACCAATGGTGATGATCATGCCAACAACTGTCCATCAATGCACTACGGGCCAATGAGGACTTTTACCACATCATTTATAACATTACAGGTCATGATTATACTGATATATAGTTATAATCATACCAATCAACAGTCCATCTATGCACTACAGGCTAAAGATGACTTTCATCACAATATAAGCATGAGGGTGATGACAATGATATAAGAATTCAATTAAATGAAAACAAAGGATAAATTTTAAAGATTTATAATTCAATTTATCCAGAATTCAATAATGTCCAAATTGTCAACATGATACTGCTTTGTGGAGTAAAATTCAAGAATATTATTGTATCAAAAATGATTGGAACGGAAAAGAAATCAATTTTTGTTAATATTATTGTATCAAAAATGATTTGAACGGAAAAGAAATTAATTTTTGTTATGACTAGTACCCTGGGTGAATAGTACCTGAGTGAATAAAGACCACAATGAATAGTACTTCTAATAGTACCTCTAAGATAAAAATATTAAAAATTATCAAGAATGTTCAGAATAATATTTTCGTGAAAAGATACTAGATGAAACACAAATTTCAAGGATATTTCACTAATTTTAAGGAGTATAGAAACAATACTTTAACAAAATGAGCGTAGAAATTGGAATTTAAAACGAAATAATATTACTTACATACTACAGAGTATGGAAGAAAATATTATTTCTTACGAATATTGAACAAAAATAATATCCCTTACCTTAAAAGGAGAGTATTTCTGACTGGTAGGGCGGAGATATTCTTGAAGAAATTTTTTACTATTTTCTACACTCAAAACTTCCTTAAACTTTAAAGAAATACGCTCAATATTATAGAAGAAGAATTCTCTGATTCTGGTGTGATTTTCAATTCTAAACTAAGCATCCTATTTATAGGAGAATGACATGATACTATTTAAAAAAGAAAATCATGAACTGCACGATAAGATTCGAACGAATTCACGGGCGTACAGGCTGAAATTTTCTAATTTTACTATACAAATACTATGCATAATAAAATATAATATATTCTATTTTTCATAAAAACACAAAACTTATAAAATATCTATTTATATATATAGATATTTTGTGACGTCCCCAAAATAGGTATACATCACCCATCTTGGGTTGCCAAATATATGGTACTGAATACAAATACAAACTTAATTATACAACATGAACTGTGAGTTTTAATACAAATATTGTTTTCAAGACAATATTTAAACTCAAAATAAGTCTTCATTTATTATCACACTATTTCACAAGATAGTGAGGACTACCAATGCAAACATCTGGACCGTCACTCCGTTCCCCAACTAGTCCTAGCTACGCTCTCATTTCTTGAAGAGAACAATGAAAGCCAAAGGGTGAGCTCAACTAGCCCAGTAAGAAATATTATGACTAAGATAATGCAGAATAAATTATCATTAGCCTTCAACAGTGTTAAACTGATATAATATAATAAACATCAAGTTTAATTGCAGTGGAACAAGCAATCCATTAGAAGAGTCAAGTAGAGCATGATATCTACTATCTTCTATGATTTAAAAAGTTTTTCATCAACTTTATCGCTGAGACTCAGCTTAATAAATAAACCACATCATCGAATCATCCCTGCACCACGGCCAAGGATATTCATGTAATCATCAATGGTCATGACTATACCGAATAATCCCTGGTCATAATCATACCAACAACTGTCCATCAATGAACTACAAGCCAATGAGGACTTTTACCACATCATTTGTAACATTACGAGTCATGATTATACCGAATGATCCCTGGTCATAATCATACCAATCAGTAGTTCATCTATGCACGTAAGCCAAAGATGACTTTCATCACAATATAAGCATGAGGATGATGACAATAATATAAGAATTCAATAAAACAAGTTCAAGGATAAATTTTAAAGACTTTTATAATTTAATTTATCCAAAATTCAATAATGTTCAAATTGCTAACATGATACTGCTTTGTAGAGTAAAATTCAAGAATGATATTGTATCAAAAATGATTTGGACCGAAAAAAATTAATTTTTGTCATGAATAGTACTTTGGGTGAATAGTACCCTATGAATAGTACTTCAGGAATAGTACCCCATGAATAGTACTTTGTGAATAGTACCTCATGAATAGTACCTCATAAATAGTACTTTATGAATAGTACTTTATGAATAGTACCCGTGAATAGTACCGTATAAATAAATAGTACTCATGGACAGTACTCCAGCATGAAAAGTTTAAAATTTAACAAGAATGTGCAGAAAATATCCTTGTGAAATGATACTAGATGAAGCACAAATTTCAAGGATATTCTACTAATTTCACGGAGTATATAAGCAATACTTTAATAGAATGAGGGTATAATCAGGAATACGAGACGAAATAATATTACTCACATACTACAGAGTATGGAAGAAAATAATATTCCTTATGAATACTGAACAAATATAATATCCCTTATCTTAGAAGAAGACTGGATACTGGAATAGTGAGGTAGCAGACTTCACTTCTTCTTTCTCTCTATAGATTCTCTCTCTATAATTGCTCTTGTGAGACTTAGTGAATTGGTAAGAATGAAGGAAGAATGAGCTTCTATTTATAGGAAAAAATAGTTTCGATAATTGCACGTTTTGGGGCTCAAAATATTACAGTATAATACCTTTATCTTTTCCTTCATTTTTAATTTAGTCATGCAAGTATTATCAAACTTGCACCACCTCCCCTAATAGTACATCATGTGAATCAATAGTTCAATCATGTGAATCAATAGTTCTATACATGTGAAAATACAAATTACAATATAGTACCTCCATCTATACCTCCATTTTTAACTTAGTCATGCAAGTATTATCAATCTTGCACCACTTCCCCTAATAGTACATGAATTTGAATCAATAGTACACACATGTGAACAAATAGTTATAAGCATGTGAATTAATACCAATTAATTGCTTATTTATCCGATTAATTGCCCGATTGGTCAGTATAACTTCCAGACATCAATTATTATCGAAATAAATGTCGATTTCCACTAACACTAATAATTCCAACACAATGGAACTATCAATTTCATCTTTAATCAACTCAAACTTATTCATCATTAATATTATAACTCATAATATTTAACAACTAGGTCGTTCCCAGGAAAGATGGGGCTTTTCGATAAGGATTTCTCCTTATTGGCGCGCAATTAGGTGGCCAAACCTCTCCTTGATAGAACTTCTAGACATTGTCAATATTGCAAATAATAATATGAATAACTTTGTCGTCTCAATTATTGAATTAATAATATAAAATATTATGCAGATGATACTGTGACAATAGTTGAATCAATAATATGAGAGATATAACGCATCAATTACTGTAGCAATAATTGAGTATAACTGAGTGACTTCTCATGTAAGCATCAATAATCAATACCGTGTGCTACTATGCAATCACGCGTATTACTGTACTTTTACTACCGGGTAGTTCAACAGTTTAACGGTAAAACTTTAGCCGTTATTTTATAAAAAGATAATTCTGTCATTTTCTAACTACGACAATACTTTTGTTGTGGGGTCCACCATTGATTGTGTCGTCGTACGAATATTCCCTGTTAAAATGAATATTTCCCGTCCAATCGAATATTATATAACCACTTGCTTACTTTAAAAAATTTGTAAATATTACCCACAGCTATAACATTATATCATATCCACACCATAATATTCAAAAATATATTTCGAGAGAAATTTAATCTTTATTCATAAAAGTTGGGGTCTTACAACCTCCCCTTCTTATGAAATTTAGTCCTCGAAATTTGGGTGCGTACCTGGTATGTCGAAGAGGTGAGGATACCTTGACTTCATTTCAGATTCTAACTCCCAGGTCATTTCCTCCACATCGTGGTTTCTCCACAAAACTTTAACTTGAGGTATAACCTTGGAGCGTAGAATATGATCCTTCTTATCCAAGATTTTAACAGGTAACTCTTCATACGTTAAATCTTCCTCTATCTCGTCTGGTTCTAATTCAATAATGTGGTTCGGGTCTTTCACATATTTACGTAACATAGATATGTGGAAAACGTTATGAACACCAGACATACTTGGCGGTAAGGCGAGTCTATAGGCCACAGTTCCTACTCGTTCGAGGAATATAAATGGGCCAATAAATCTAGGATTGAGCTTTCCTCTCTTTTCGAATCTTGTAACTCCTTTCCATGGAGCAACACGTAACAACACATGATCTCCAATATTGAATTCCACGTCTTTTCAATGAAGATCAGAATAACTCTTTTGTCGATTTTGTGAGGTTTTTATACGTTTTCTAATCGTTTGAACCTTTTCCGTAGTCATACGTACCAACTTCAGTCCCAACAACGTTGCTTCACCCATCTGACCCAGCATACTGGAGAACGACACTTTCTTCCATACAACGCCTCAAATGGAGTCATGCCAATACTTGCTTGATAACTATTGTTGTAGGAAAACTCCACCAATGGTAAAAACTTGTCCCAGCTTCCCTTGAAGTAAAGGACATAAAGTCTTAATAAATCTTCAAGAGTTTGAATAGTCCTTTTCGACTGCCCGTCCGTTTGAGGATGATATGCCGAACTAAATCATAAATCCGTGCCCGTAACTTTTTGCAAACTAACCCAAAATCTTGAAGTGAATCTTGGGTCTCGATCAGAAACTATGGATACTGGCATACCATACAATCTTACAATCTCATTTATGTATATACTAGCAAGACGTTCAAGTGTATAAGTTTCTCGTATTGGTAAGAAATGAGCAGACTTGGTTAATCTATCAACAATGACCCAAATCGCATCTATGCCTTGAGAAGCCTTAGGAAGACCAGTAATGAAATCCATAGTAATGTGCTCCCACTTCCATTCTGGAATTTCAAGTGGTTGTAATGAACCTTTTGGCACTTGATGCTCCGCCTTGACTCGTTGACAAGTTAGACACCTTGAGATAAACCCCGCTATCTCTCTCTTTATATTTCTCTACCAAAATGTATGTCGAAGATGACGATACGTTTTGGTACTCCCAGGATGGATTGCAAACGTTGTGTTGTGCGCCTCCATCATGATTTTATTCTTCAAGTCAAAATCGTTAGGAACAAAAGTCCGAGTTGACTCAAGTAGTATTCTTCTTCATCGATTCTTGCTTCCTGAATAGCACCTTCTTGCACTTTCTTCCTCATACGCATCAGCTCCAGGTCTGTAGCTTGAGCAACTTTAACTTTATCGATTAAAGTCGGTTCTACTCGTATATTCGCCATCATCACATGGGTCCCTGGAGTCTTTAACTCTATCTCCATCCTTTTTAAGTCATACAAAATGGGCCTTTGCGTTGACAATATCGCACTCGTACCCGCATATGATCTTCCACTCAATGCGTCAGCTACTACGTTCGTATTTCTAGGATGGTATTGAATGGTATGATCGTAATCTTTCAACAACTCACACCATCGTCATTTCCGCATGTTGAGTTCCTTTTGAGTGAAGAAATATTTGAGGCTTTTATGATCCGTATAGATCTCCACTTTCTCTCCATACAGGTAATGCCTCCAAATCTTAAGCGGAAAAATGACAGCTGCTAACTCTAGATCATGAGCAGGACAATTCCTCTCATATTCTTTGAGTTATTGTGAGGCGTAGGCTATGACTTTCCCATGTTGCATGAGAACACATCCTAACCCTTTGCTTGAAGCATCACTGTAGATGACAAATCCCTCCGAGCCAGATGGTATTGTCAGAACAGGTGCTGAAATGAGTATCCTCTTGAGTTCTTGAAAACTCTTCTCACATTCCTTGCTCCATCCGAATTTTGTATCTTTTCGAGTCAGCTAAGTTAATGGAGTAGCGATTCGAGAAAACCTTCTACGAATCTCCGATAATAACTAGCTAAGCCGAGAAAGCTACGTACTTCGGTCACTGACTTAGGTTGTTCCCAGCTTTAAATTGCTTTAATCTTTGCCGGGTCAACAGATATTCCATGATTTAATATCACGTGCCCAAGGGATGCAACTTCCTCAAGCCAGAACTCACATTTCTTCAACTTGGCATATAACTTGTTTTCACGAAGCTTTTGGAGTATCAGCCTCAAGTGTTGCTCATTGTCTTCACATGTTTTGGAGTATATGAGGATGTCATCAATAAAGACGACCACAAAGTGATCCAAATATTCCTTGAATACTCGGTTCATCATATCCATGAAGGCAGCAGGAGCATTAGTAAATCCAAAAGACATGACTAAGAATTCATAATGTCCGTACCAAGTTCTGAAAGCAGTCTTTGGAATGTCATTAGTTTAAATCTTCAACTGATGATATCTAGAATGGAGATCAATCTTTGAAAAGAATTTGGCGCCTTGTAACTGGTCAAACAGATCATCAATTCAAGGTAACGGGTACCTATTTTTGATGGTTACATGATTTAACTCCCGATAATCAATACAAAGTCGCATACTTCCATCTTTCTTCTTCACGAATAGAACAGGAGCACCCTAAGGAGACGTACTAGGACGAATGAAACCGATGTCTAACAATTCCTGTAGTTGGGTTTTTAACTCCTGAAGTTCAATAGGAGTCATTCGATATGGGGCTTTGGAAATGGGTTTTGTATCGGATTCAAGGTCGATACAAAATTTAATTTCACACTCTAGGGGTAGGCCAGGAAGTTCTTCAGGGAATACGTCAGGAAATTTATTAACAATAGAAATATCATTCAAATCTGACGTATTTTTATTTAAATCCATGAAATGGGCTAAGAAAGCTTGACATCCGTTTTTCAATAAACGAATAGCTTTATGGCTTGATATGACAGTGATTGACTTTAGTGGTTGGTTTCTTGAATTCGTATAATAGGTTGGTTAGGAATATGAAAGCTAACAACCTTACGAAAACAATCGATTTTAGCATGATGAGTAGTTAACCAATTAATCCCTAAAATCACATCAAATGCAAGTATTTTCAAAGGGATAAGATCGACAGGTAACGTCCGGTTACCGATTTGAATCAAACAAGACTTATAAACAGTGGATGTGATGAAGGTTTCTCCTAATGGAGTTTCAATAGATAAATCAAAGTCTAATTTTTTCGGAGTTAAATTTAAACGTTGAGCGCAAGTAGGAGAAATAAAAGAATGGGTAGAACCGGTATCAAATAAAGTATAAACTTCGCTAGAGTTTATGATTAGCTTACCCGTGATCACCTCATTCGTATTCCCGCTTTTTGGGAGGTTACGATAAATGCTCTCCCATGAACTACCAGTTTTGTCTTGTCTGGGACACCCTTTGATGCTTCCATCCCAGCTGGACTTGACTTTGGTGCACGACAAAATTGGACTAGGTGACCTTCTTTTCCACAATTGTAACATGCTTTGGACTGCATCGCGCAGTTTGAACTGATGTGTCCTTCCCCTCCACATTTGTAACATACGACCGGTTGTCGTTCTCCTTCCATAACAACAGGTGCTGGTGCTGACGTCTTTCCATCATTATTGAATCTCCTCTTCTTGAAATTTCCACTTCTATTATCTTGGCCATGATTACCACCGAAGTGGTTACCATTTCTGGCATGTTGATTCCCTCCACGTTTGTTGTCACCGCTTCGATGACTGCTACCACTAGTAGTATCGCTTTTTCGGCTGTTATCTCTTGGTTGAATTGACTCATTATCACGTTCCAATAACTAAGTCCTATTTACAACATCTGAATATAAACACAGTTTGTGAGAAATTAGGTATTGACGTATCTCGGGTTTCAAATCTCTTAGAAACATCCGCGTCATTCTCTCCTCATTATCAACCAAGTGGGACGCAAACCGGGACAACTCGAAAAACATAGCTTCGTACTGTGACACGGTCATATTGTTTTGCTCTAGCTTGATAAACTCTACCTCCTTCATGTGATGAATACTTTCGGGAAAGTACTTGTTGTTGAATAGTTCTTGGAACTTCTCCCAAGACATCTTCAGTGTGGTAGGTTGAGTACGCTTTATGGATTCCCACCAGTAATCTGCCTCTGCTCGCAACATGAAGGTGTCAAAGGGAACCTTTTGCTCCATGGAGCATCCCAAGACATCAAATATCTTGGTGATCTGCTTTATCCATGTCTCCGCCTTAAGTGGTTTTGGCTCTCCAAAAAACTCTGGTGGTCCCAGCTCCTTGAACTATTTAGCGATGACCGTCCGAGAGTTTCTAGTGATTCCCCCTGCATTTTGAACAGGAGCCGCTCTCGCCTGATGTTGCATGAATTGCATAAAGCCTCTGAACATCCCATCGTTCACCATTTCATCGGTGTTATTGTTTACCTGAGGATTATTGTCTTTCTATTGCACATTATCCTGGGTATTGATCGTTGGTGACTCAACGATCTCATGTGCTTCATTGCTTATCTCAACATTTTCGGATGCCATTTTCAAATACTGCCACAAAACAAGGGTTAATTGACATGACACATATTATCCCTATACTATGACCGACCAATTAAATACCAAATAAACTTAGGTAGGTCATACTAGTGAAGAAATTCCCCGTCTCTCCCCTCCTAGTTCTTGTCTCACATCTCAGCCAGGGATCATATCCCTAAGCTTTGATACCAAATGTGACGCCCCCAAAATAGGTATACATCACCCATCTTGGGTCGCCAAATACATGGTACTGAATACAAATACAAACTTAGTTATACAACATGAACTGTGAGTTTAATACAAATATTGTCTTCAAGACAGTATTCAAATTAAAAATAAGTCCTCATTTATTATCACACTATTTCACATGATAGTGAGGACTACTAATGCAAACATCTGGACAGTCACTCCGTTTCCCGACTAGTCCCGGCTACGTTCTTATTTCCTAAAGAGAACAATGAAAGCAAAAGGGTGAGCTCAACTAGCACAGTAAGAAATATTATGACTAAGATAATGTAGAATAAATTATCATTAGCCTTCAACAGTGTTAAACTGATATAATATAATAAACATCAAGTTTAACTGCAGCGGAACAAGCAATCCATTAGAAGAGTCAAGTAGAGCATAATATCTACTATCTTCTATGATTTAAAAAGTTTTTCATCAACTTTATCACTGAGACTCAACTTAATAAATAAACCACATCATCAAATCATCCCTGCACCACGACCAAGGATATTCATGTAATCATCAATGGTCATGACTATACCGAATAATCCCTGGTCATAATCATACCAACAACTGTCCATCAATGAACTACAGTGCCAATGAGGACTTTTACCACATCATTTGTAACATTACGGGTCATGATTATACCGAATGATCCTCGGTCATAATCATACCAATCAACAAATTCATATATGCACGTAAGCCAAAGATGACTTTCATCACAATATAAGCAATGAGGATGATGACAATGATATAAGAATTCATAAAAACAAGTTCAAGGATAAATTTTAAAGACTTTAATAATTTAATTTATCCAGAATTCAATAATGTTCAAATTGCCAACATGATACTGCTTTGTGGAGTAAAATTCAAGAATGATATTGTATCAAAAATGATTTGGACTGAAAAAAATCAATTTTTGTCATGAATAGTACTTTGGGTGAATAGTACCCCATAAATAGTACTTCGGGAATAGTACCCCGTGAATAATACTTTATAAATATTACTCATGAATAGTACCTCATGAATAGTACTTTATGAATAGTACCCATGAATAGTACTTTTGTGAATAGTACCGTATAAATGAATAGTACTCATGGACAGTACTCTGGCATGAAAATCTTAAAATTTAACAAGAATGTGCAAAAAATATCCTTGTGAAATGATACTAGATGAAGCACAAATTTTAAGGATATTCTACTAATTTCATGGAGTATAGAAGCAATACTTTAACAGAATGAGGGTATAATCAGGAATACAAGATGAAATAATATTACTCACATACTACAGAGTATGGAAGAAAATAATATTCCTTATGAATACTGAACAAAAATAATATCCCTTACCTCAAAAGAAGACTGGATACTGGAATAGTGAGGTAGCAGACTTCTCTTCTTCTTTCTCTCTATAGATTCTCTCTCTATAGCTTCTCTCTATATAATTGCTTCTGTGAGACCTAAGGGATTTGGTGAGAATGAAGGAAGAATGAGCTTCTATTTATAGAAAAATATAGTTTTGATAATTGCACGTTTTGGGGCTCGAAATATTACAATATAATACCTTTATCTTTTACTTCATTTTTAATTTAGTCATGCAAGTATTATCAAACTTGCACCACCTCCCCTAATAGTACATCATGTGAATTAATAGTTCAATCATGTGAATCAATAGTTCTATATATGTGAAAATATAATTACAAAGATAGTACCTCCATCTATACCTCCATTTTTAACTTAGTCATGCAAGTATTATCAATCTTGCACCACCTCCCCTAATAGTACATGAATGTGAATCAATAGTACACACATGTGAACAAATAGTTATAAGCATGTAAATTAATAGCAATTAATTGCCCATTTATTCGATTAATTACCCGTTTGGTCAGTATAACTTCCATACATCAATTATTATCGAAATATATGTCGATTTCCACTAACACTAATAATCCCAACATAATGGAACTATCAATTTCATCTTTAATCAGCATGAACTTATTAATCATTAATATTATAACTCACAATATTTAACAATCAGGTCGTTCCCAGGAAAGAGGAGGCTTTCCGATATGGATTTCTCCTTATCAAGCGCCGCAATTAGGTGACCATACCTCTCCTCGATGTAACTTCTAGACATTGTCAATATTGCAAATAATAATATGAATAACTTTGTCGCCTCAATTATTGATTTAATAATATAAAATATTATGCAGATGATACTGTGACAATAGTTGAATCAATAATATGAGAGATATAATGCAGCAATTACTGTAGCAATAATTGAGTATAATTGAGTGACTTCTCACGTAAGCATCAATAACCAATACCGTGTGTTACTATGCAACCACGCCAGACATCGTACTTTTACTACCGGGTAGTTCAACAGTTTAACGGTAAAACTTTAGCCGTTATTTTATAAAAAGATAATTATGTCGTTTTCTAACTACGACAATACTTCTGTTGTGGGGTCCACCAATGATTGTGCCTTCATACGAATATTCTCCGACCAATCGAATATTATATAACCACTTGCTTACTTTGTAAAATTTATAAATATTACCCACAACTATAACATTATATCATATCCACACCATAATATTCAAAAATATATTTCGAGAGGAATTTAATCTTTATTCATAAAAGTTGGGGTCTTACATATTTCCTCCATTCCATGACATCCCATTTCTTTTCTCCTCCTATGATCCCCCCCACCAACTTATCATATATATATATATATATATATATATATATATCTATATCTATATCTATATATATTATCACACTCATAATACACTATTTTGAAAAATGAGTAGGTGGGGGTCTATATAATAAGCCAAATTTACAACAAATACTATAAAAATCCCCTCAATATTTTTAACAACATTTATTCATCAATAATATAACTTACAATATTAACAACCAGATCATTTCCAGGAAAGAGGGAACTTTTCGATAAGGATTTCACCCTATTGGTGCACAATTAGGTGACCAAACCCTTTTCCTCGATAGAACTTTCTAGACATTGTCAATAATATAAATAATAATATGAATAACTTTATCGTCTAAATTATTGATTTAATAATATAAAAATATTGTGACAATAATTGAATCAATAAAATGAGATACTATGCAGCAATTAATGTAGCAATAATTAAATAAAACTGAGTGACTTCTCACATAAGCATCAATAATCAATATCGTGTACTACTATGCAACCACGTGTATTACTGTACTTTTATCATAGGTTATTTCAACAGTTAACAGTAAAACTTTCGTCGTTATTTTTATAAAATGATATTTTTGTCATTTTCTAACTCCGACAGTAATTCCGTTGCGGGGTCCACCAATGATTGTGCCGTCGTACGAATATTCCCTGATAAAACGAATATTCCCAGACCAATCGAATATTTTATGATAACTTTCTTACTTTGCAAAATTTATAAATATTACCCACAACTATAACATTATATCAAATCCACACCTTAATATTCAAAAAGATATTTCGAGAAAAATTCAACTTTATTCATAAACGTTGGGGTCTTACAACCTCCCCTTCTTATGAAATTTCATCCTCAAAATTAGTGTACGTACCTAGTATATCAAAGAGGTACGGATACCTTGATTTCATTTCGGATTCTAACTCCCAGGTCATTTCCTTCACATCATGGTTTGTCCACAAAACCTTGACTTGAGGTATAACCTTGGTGCGTAGAATATGTTCCTTCTTATCCAAGATTTTAACAGGTACCTCTTTACATGTTAAATCTTCCGCTATCTTGCCTGGTTCTAACTCAATAATGTGGTTCGAGTCTTCCACATATTTACGTAACATAGATATGTGAAAAACGTTATGAACACGAGACACACTTGGCGGTAAGGCAAGTCTATAGGCCACAATTCCTACTCGATTGAGGATTTCAAATGGGCAAATGAATCAAGGATTGAGCTTTCCTCTCTTTCCAAATCTTGTAACTCCTTTCCATGGAGCAACACGTAACAACACATGATCTGCAACATTGAATTTCACTTCCTTTCGATGAAGATCAACATAACTCATTTGTCGATCTTGTCAGGTTTTTATACGTTGTCGGATCATTAGAATCTTTTCCATTGTCATGCATACCAATTTCGGTCCCAACAGCATTGCTTCACCTACCTCATCCCAACATACTGGAGAATAACACTTTCGTTCATACAACGTCTCGAATGGAGCCATGCCAATACTTGCTTGATAACTTTTGTTGTAGGAGAATTCCACCAATGGCAAGAACTTGTCCCAACTTCCTTTGAAGTTAAGGACACAGAGTCTTAATAGATCTTCAAGAGTTTGAATATATCTCTTTGACTACCCTTCCGTCTGAGGATGATATGCCGAACTGAATCATAAATCCGTGCCCATAGCTTTCTGCAAACTGACCCAAAACCGTGAAGTGAATCTTGGGTCTCGATTAGAAACTATGGATACTGGCATAACATGCAGTCTTACAATCTCATATATGTACATACGAGCAAGACGTTCAAGTAAATAAGTTTCTCGTATAGGTAAGAAATGAGCAAACTTAGTTAATCTATCTACAATGACCTAAATTGCATTTATGCCTTGAGAGACCTTAGGAAGGCCAGTAATGAAATCCATGGTAATGTGCTCCCACTTCCATTTTGGAATTTCAAGTGGCTGCAATGGACCTTTTACCACTTGATGCTCTGCTTTGACTCGTTGACAAGTTAGACACCTTGAGATAAATTTGGATATCCCTCTCTTCATATTGCTCCACCAAAATGTATGTCAAAGATCACGATACATTTTGGTACTCCCAGGATGGATTGTAAATGGTGTGTTGTGTGCCTCCATCATGATTTTGTACTTTAAATCAGAGTCGTTAGGAACATAAAGTCTGGATTTGACTCGAAGTATTCTTTCTTCATCGATTCTTGCTTTCGGAATAACACCTTCTTGTACTTTCTTCTTCATACGCATCAGCTCCAGGTCTGTAGCTTGAGCAGCTTTAACTTTATCAATTAAAGTTGGTTCTACTTGTACCATCATCACGTGGGTCCCTGGAGTCTTTAACTCTATCTCCATCCTTTGCAAGTCATATAAAATGGGTCTTTGCGTTGACAATATCGTACTCGTACCCGCATATGATCTTCTACTCAACGCGTTAGCTACCACGTTCGCTTTTCCAGGATGGTATTGAATTGTATGATCGTAATCTTTCAATAGCTCGAGCCAACGTCGTTGCCGCATATTGAGTTTATTTTTAGTGAAGAAATATTTGAGGCTTTTATGATCCGTATAGATCTCCATTTTCTCCCCATATAGGTAATGCCTCCAGATTTTAAGCGTAAAAACGACTGCTGCCAACTCTAGATCATGAGTAGGATAATTTCTCTCGTATTTTTTAAGTTGTCGTGAGGCATAGGCTATGACTTTCCCATGTTGCATGAGAACACATCCTAACCCTCTGCCTGAAGCATCGCTGTAGATGATAAATCCCTCTGAACCAGTTGGTATTGTTAGAACAGGTGTTGAAATGAGTCTCCTCTTGAGTTCTTAAAAACTCTTCTTACATTCCTTGCTCCAACCGAATTTTGTATCTTTTCGAGTCAGCTGAGTTAATGGAGTAGCGATTCGAGAAAACCCTTCTACGAATCTCCGATAATAACTAGCTAAGCCGAGAAAGCTACGTATTTCGGTCACTAACTTAGGTTGCTCCCAAACCTTTTATTGCTTCAATCTTCACTGGGTCAACAGATACTCCGTGATTTGATATCACGTACCCAAGGAATGCTACTTCCTTAAGCCATAACTCGCATTTTTTCAACTTGGCATAAAGCTTGTTTTCACGAAGCTTTTGGAGTATCAGCCATAAGTGTTGCTCATGATCTTCACGGCTTTTGGAGTATATGAGGATGTCATCAATAAAAACAACAACAAAATGATCCAAATATTCCTTGAATACTTGGTTCATCATATCCATGAAGGCAGCAGGAGCATTAGTCAATCTAAAAGACATGAATAGGAATTCGTAATGCCCGTGCCGATTTCTAAAAGCAGTCTTTGGAATATCATCAGTTTTAATCTTTAACTGATGATATCCGGAAATAAGATCGATCTTTGAAAAGAATTTAGCACCTTGCATGTGACGCCCCCAAAATAGGTATACATCACCCATCTTGAGTCGCCAGATACATGGTACATAAATTCAAATACAACTTAATTATACAACAGTCGTGTAAAATACGACAAAACATAGTTGAGAGTTTAAATAAGAATATTGTCATCTAGACAATATCCACACTCAATGGAGTCCTCATTATAATTATTATCACACTATTTTATAAAAATAGTGAGGACTACTATAGCCACCATCTCGGACCATCACTCCATTCCCTAACTCGTCCCAGCTATATTCTCATTTCCTGAAGAGAAAAGTGAAAGAAAGGGTGAGCTCAACTAGCCCAGTAAGAAATATTATGACTAAGATAATGTGGAATAAATTATCCTTAGCCTTCAACAGTATAACAACTGATAGAATACAATAGACAATAAGTTTTAGATCAACAACTGCAGTGGAATAAGCAATCCATTAGAAGAGTCAAGTAGAGCATGATATCTACTATCTTCTATGATTTAAAAGTTTATCATCAATTTTATCCCTGTAATACTCATCAACAGTTCTTTATTATACTCAAGATAAATAGAACTTTCATCACCTGTCTTCACCTGAACCACCAAAGATGTTAATTAAATTCACAATTCATGTTTATAATAATGTGAATCAATAATTTCTCCTTGCCATAAAGGCTTAATAGAACATTTACTCAATATCCTTACCCCAAAGGCTAAAGATATTCAAATATAATAACAATGATCATACCAATCAGTTGTCTATCTTTGCACTACTGGCCAAAGATATTCAACTATGAAACCAATGGTCATGATCATACCAATCAATTGCCTATCAGTGCACTACGGCCAAAGACATTCAACTGTTAACTAATGGTCATGATCCTGCCAATCACATCATCAAATTATCCCTATACTACGACCAAGGATATTTATTAGTATCACAAGTGGTCGTGGTCATGATCATGTCATACACCTGTCCATCTTTAGACTACGGGCCAAAGCTATCAATTAACAGTTCATCTTTGCACTACGACCAAAGATATCAATCAACAGTTCATCTTAGCACGTAAGCCAAATATATACAACTATAAAACCAATAATCAACAATTCGTCTTTGCACGTAAGCCGAAGATATACAACTGTAAAACCAATAATCAACAGTCCATCTATGCACGTAAGCCAAAGATGACTTTCATCACAATATAAGCATGAGGATGATGACAATGATATAAGCATTAATCAAACGAAATCAAGGATAAATATTAAAGACTTTAAATTTATCCAGAGTTTAAAAATATCCAAATTGTCAACATGATACTGCTTTGTGGAGTAAAATTCAAGAATAATATTCATATACCAACAATAATTTGGACAGAAAAGAAATATATTTTTTGGGTAAATAGTATCCTGTGAATAGTAACTCATGAATAGTAACTCATAAATAGTACTCCGTATTCGTACATAGTACCGTATACATAAATAATGTCATATACACAAATAGTGCCATATACATGAATAGTGTCGTACACGTGAGTAGTAACCCCGACATAAAAAGATAAAGTTTCACAATAAAATCCTTATCAATATTTATAACACCTTAATCCAAATGTTATAAATCACTTAATAATCTCATAATCTAATATTATTAATATTACCACAATATTTTAATCATTTTTAAACTTGTAAACAATTAAAATTAATGCATTTAATCATCCTAAAATGCCAAACTCATAAGATTTCATCACCAATAACCAAAACTTTCATCAAAAATCTGCATATACCTTATATAGGATTCTCAAGCCATAAAATCCTATTTTCTAATTTTCTTACTTCACATAACATATTTAATTCATTTACTCATAACTAGTCGATTTTCATGAAAAATACAAAATCAGTACAAACAAATTTTCTTTTCTAGGATTTAGCAGAATATAGTCCCATATTGAACATATATTTTTCTCAGAATTTTTAAAATTCATTTACTATTTTTCATATGACTAAAACTGCCGAATATTTAGACATTTAACAAAAATTGTACTTTTGTCCAAAAATTCCGAAATTTACAGGGCATACTACTGTTATATAGATGTACTTCCAATAACAATTTCACCAATTTTGGAGTTAACCACAAGGAGTTATAAGGGTTTACTTTTAAAATAGTCTTTTCCCATAAAATTCATATCTCCTAATCTATGCATCCAAAAATCGCCATTTTTGGAAACAATCTAGAAAACTCATCAAATTATCATTTCAAATTTTTCCAGAATTTTTGAGAGTCGTAAAAATTATGAAACTACCCCTGGCAGAAACCCCTTACTTACAACGGTTGAACGAAAATAATATTCCTTACGAATATTGAATGAAAATAATATTCCTTACGAATATTAAACGAATATAATGAATATTGAACGATAATAATATTCATATGAATACGAAAAATAATATCTCTTCAGAATATAAAAATAATAACCCTTACCTCAGAAGAAGACTGGATACTGGAGTAGTGAGGTAGTAGACTTCTCTTCTTCTTTCTCTCTATACTTTCTCTCAATAATAATTGCTCTATAGCTTTAGTGAATTGATGAGAAATAAAGGAAGAATGAGCTTCTATTTATAGGAAAATATAGTTTCGATAATTGCACATTTTGGGGCTTAAAATATTATAGTATAATACCTTTCTCTTTTTTTTTTATTTTTAATTTAGTCCTGCAAGTATTATCAAACTTGCACCACCTCCCCTAATAGTAAATAATGTGAATCAATAGTTTAATCATGTGAATCAATAGTTATAATCATGTGAAAATATGAATTACACAAGATAGTACCTCCATCTATACCTCCATTTTTAACTTAGTCATGCAAGTATTATCAATCTTGCACCAACTCCCCTAATAGTACATGAATGTGATTCAATAGTACACACATGTGAACAAATAGTTATATAAGCATGTGAATAAGTAGCAATTAATTGCTCATTTATCCGATTAATTACCCGAATTATCAATATAACCCCCAGACATCAATTATCATCGGAATAGATGTCGATTTCCACTTACACTAATAATCCCAACACAATGGAACTATTAAATTCATCTTTAATCAACACGAACTTATTCATCATTAATATTATAACTCACAATATTTAACAACCAATCGCTCCTGAAAAGAGGGGCTTTTCGATAAGGATTTCTTCTTATTGGCGCGCAATTAGATTACCTAACCTCTCCTTGACAGAACTTCTAGACATCGTCAATATTACAAATAATAATATGAATAACTTTGTCGTCTCAATTATTAATTTAATAATATAAAATATTGTGACAATAATTGAATAAAACTGAGTGACTTCTCACGTAAGCATCAGTAATCAAAGATATTGTACAATACCGTGTGGTACTATGCAACCACGCGTATTACTATACTTTTATCATCGATTATTTTATGACAACTTGTTTATTTTGAAAAAAATTCACATATCACCCTTAACTTTAACCTTTTATCAATTTAACCATTTACTAAATAGAATAATTATTAAAAAATTGAATACTTTCATTTCATAAAATTCGGGGTCTCACATTGCAACTGGTCAAACAGGTCGTCAATGCGAGACAACGAGTACCTATTTTTGATGGTGACATAATTCAACTCCTGATAGTCAATACAAAGTTGCATACTCTCATCTTTCTTCTTTACGAATAGAACAGGAGAACCCCATGGAGACGTACTAGGACGAATGAAATCGATGTCTAACAGTTCCTGTAGTTAGGTTTTTAACTCCTGAAGTTCAATAGGAGCCATTCGATATGGGGCTTTGGAAATGAGTTTTGTACCGGGTTCAAGGTCAATACCAAACTCGATTTCATGCTCCGGGGGTAGGCCAGGAAGTTCTTCAGGGAATACGTCAGGAAATTTATTAACAATAGAAATATCATTCAAATTTTACGTATTTTTGTTTAAATTTGTGACATGGGCTAAGAAAGCTTGACATCCGTTTTTTAATAAATGAATGGATTTATGGCTTGATACGACAATGATTGACTTTAGTGGTTTGGTTGCTTAAATTCGCATAATAGGTTGGTTAGGAATATGAAAGCTAACAACCTTACAAAAACAATCAATTTTAGCATGATGATTAGTTAACCAATTAATCCATAAAATCACATCAAATGCAAGTATTTTCAAAGAGATAAGATCGACAGGTAATGTGAGGGTTCCGATTTGAATCAAACAAGATTTATAAATAGTGGATGTAATGAAGGTTTCTCCCAACGAAGTTTCAACAGATAAGTCAAAGTCTAATTTCTCTGGAGTTAAATTTAAACTTTGAGCGCAAGTAGGAGAAATAAAAGAATGGGTAAAATCTGTATCAAATAAGGTATAGACTTCGCAAGAGTTTATGATTAGCTTATCCATGATAACTTCGTTCGTGTTCCTCGCTTTTTGGGAGTTCACGACAAATGCTCTCCCTTGAACTACTAGTTTTGACTTGACTTCACTACAAGACAAAATTGGGCTAGGTAACCTTCTCTTCGGCAATTATAACATGCTTTGGACTGCATCGTCTAGTTTAGACTGATGTGTCCCTCCCCTCCACATTTGAAGCATACGATCGGTGGTCGTTCTCCTTCCTTGAAAATGGGTGTTGGTGCTGCTGTATTTCCATCATTGTTGAACCTTCTCTTCTTGAAATTTTCACTTCTATTGTCTTGGCCATGATTACCACCGAAGTGGTTACCATTTCTGGCATATTGATTCCCTCCACGTTTGTTGTCACTGCTTTGATGACTGCTACCACTGGTATTATCATTTTATTGGCTGCTATCTCTTGGTTGGGTTGACTCATTATCGCGCTCCAATAACTGAGCCCTATTCAAAACATTTGAATACAAGCAAAGTTTGTGAGAAATGAGGTATTGACGTATTTCGGGTTTCAAACCTCGCAGAAACATTCACGTCATTCTCTCCTCATTATCAACCAAATGGGATGCAAACCGAGACAACTCAGCAAACTTAGCCTTGTACTACGACATGATCATATTATTTTGCTCCAGCTTGATGAATTCCACCTCCTTCATGTGACGAATACTTTTGAGAAAGTACTTGTCGTTAAACAATTCTTGGAACTTCTCCCAAGACATCTTCAGTGCGGCATGTTGAGTACGTTTTACAGATTCCCACCAATAATCCGCCTCTCCTCGCAACATGAAGGTGGAAAAGGGAACTTTTTGCTCCTTGGAGCATCCCAAGACATCAAATATCGTGGTGATCTGCATTTTCCACGTCTCTGCCTTAAGTGGTTCTGGCTTTTCCAAAAACTCCGGTGGTCCCAGCTCCTTGAACTGCTTAGCAGTGACCATCCGTGAGTTGCCAGTGTTTCCACCTGCATTTTGCACAGGAGTCTCTCTCTCTCCTGATGTTGCATTAATTGTAGAAAGCCTCTGAATATCCCATCGTTCATTATTTGGTCTGTGTTGTTGTTTACATGAGGATTGTTGCCTTCCTGATGCACATTATCCTGGTTATTGATCTGTGGTGACTCAACGGTCTCCTGTGCTTCATTGCTTATCTCAACATTTTCAGATGTCATTTTCAAACACTGCCACAAAACAAGGATTAATTGACATATCACATATTATCTCTATACTCTGTCTGACTAATTAAATAACAAATAAGCTTAGGTAGGTCATACTAGCGAATGATTTACCCGTCTCTCCCCTCCTAGTTCTAGTCTCATATCTCAGCTAGGGATCATATCCCTAAGCTCTGATACCAACTGTGACCCCCCCAAAATAGGTATACAGAACCCAATCTGAGTCGCCAAATACATGGTACAGAATTAAAATTCAAACTTAATTATACAACATGAGCTGAGAGTTTTAACACGAATATTGTCTTCTAGACAATATCCAAACTCAAATGGAGTCCTCATTACAATTATTATCACACTATTTTATAAAATAGGGAGGACTACTACAGCCACCATCTCGGACCGTCACTCCATTCCCCGACTAGTCTCGACTACGTTCTCCTTTCCAGAAGAGAACAATAAAAGTAAAAGGTGAGCTCGACTAGCCTAGTAAAAAATATTATGACTAAGATAATGCAGAATAAGTTATCGTTAGCCTTCAACAATGTTAAACTGATAGAATATAATAAATAACAAGTTTAATCATAATGAACAACCAATCCATTAGAAGAGTCAAGTAGAGCATGATATCTACTATCTTCTATGATTTAAAAAGTTTATCATCAATTTTATCGCTGAGACTCAGCTAAATAAATAATCCACATCACTGAATCATCCATGCACTACGGGTCAAAGATATTTATTAGTATCACATCCACAAATTATCCATGCACTACGGACCCAGGATATTTGTATTATCACCAATGGTCATGATCATCCCAACAACTGTCTGAAATGAAATAATATTACTTACATACTACAGAGTATGGAAGAAAATATTATTTCTTACGAATATTGAAAAAAATTAATATCTCTTACCTTAAAAGGAGAGTATTTCTGATTGGTAGGACGGGGATATTCTTGAAAAAAAAATTCACTATTTTCTACACTCAAAGCTTCCTTAAACTCTAAAGAAATACGCTCAATATTATAGAAGAAGAATTCTCTGATTCTAGTGTGATTTTCAATTCTAAACTAAGCATCCTAATTTATAGGAGAATGGCAGGATACTATTTGAAAAAGAAAATCACGGACTACACAGTAAGATTCGAACGAATTCACGGGCGTACCGATTGAAATTTTCTGATTTTACTATGCAAATACTATGCAGATATTATGCAAACACTAAGCATAATAAAATATAATATATTCTATTTTTTCATAAAAAACAAAATTATAATATATATATATATATATATATATATATATATATATATATATATTCCTCCATTCCATGCCATCCGCTTTCTTTTCTCCTCTCGTGATCCCCCACAAACTTATCATCATCATCATCATCATATATATATATATATATATATATATATATATATATCACACTCATAACACACACTATTTTGAAAAATGAGTAGGTGGAGGTCTATATAACAAGCCAAATTTATAATAAATACTATAAAAAAATTTCCTCAATATTTTTAACAACATTTATTCATCAATAATATAACTTGCAATATTAATAACCAGATCATTCCCAGGAAAGAGGGGGCTTTCCGATAAGGATTTCTTCCTATTGGCGCATAATTAGGTGACCAAACCCCTTTCCTCGACAGAACTTTCTAGACATTGTCAATAATGCAAATAATAATATGAAAACATTGTCGTCTTAATTATTGATTTAATAATATAAAATATTATGACAATAATTGAATCAATAATGTGAGATAATATGCAGCAATTAATGTAGCAATAATTAAATAAAACTGAGTGACTTCTCACGTAAGCATCAATAATCAATACTGTTTGCTACTATGCAACCACGCGTATTACTGTACTTTTATCACCGATTATTTCAACAGTTAAAGGTAAAACTTTCGTCGTTATTTTTATAAAAAGATATTTCTGTCGTTTTCTAACTCCGACAATAATTCCGTTGTGGGGTCTACCAATGATTGTGTCGTTGTACGAATATTCCCTGATAAAATGAATATTTCCCGACCAATCGAATATTTTATGATAACTTGCTTACTTTGCAAAATTTATAAATATTACCCACAACTATAACATTATATCAAATCCACACCTTAATATTCAAAAAGATATTTCGAGAAAAATTCATCTTTATTCATAAAAGTTAGGGTCTTACATTAATAGTCAAATAAGTGTAATTCTTGCAAGCAAATATTTTTAAGTGAAAGTATTTGATAGAATCTAAATTTTATGTCCTTTTCTTTACCATCAATTTTAAATTTCAGAAAACCCCTAAAAAAATTAAAATCTGAGGGTCTAGTTATTAAGGGAAAAAAAAACTATTTGTGGGACGTTAGTATCTAAATTATAGATGTTTTTCATATTTGGTCTCTTAATTATTTTTTTGTGTATTTTGTTCTCCAATTTTACATATTTTTTTTAATGTTAATCTCTAAAATAAAACAACTTTTCACGCAAGTTTTCAAACTATAGTTTTGTTTTTATTTTATTAAGATTAGACCTCATTCTATAATTATTTTTCATATTTAGTCTCATTTAATTGTTTTGTTTTTGCAAGGCTAATTGAGATAATAAAATTATAAAATTTGAAGATGAAATATGAGAAAAATATCTAGGAGACCAAACGTAAAAATAAATATAGTTTAGGACTAATGAAAAGATTATCACTATATTTTATAAATAAATATTTTTACTTTTTATAAATATATCTCTAATATTTTCTAAACATAATATTACCCAGTCAACCTAAAATATAAATAATTACATTTTAAAAATTCATGTCATTTGTAATACATAACCTGAAATATATCTATAATTTTGAACCAGATTAAAAAGAAAAACGTATCTCTAGTTTTGGAGCTTAGATAATAATATAAAATTAAAAGATATCCTTAAATTTGACAATAATTTCATATCTATGGCATTATTTATATCTCCAATTATTGTAAAAAATAAAATAAAAATAATATTTATAAAGATAAATATAAAGAATTTAAGTTTAATACGCTTAGAATTATGACATATGATTGAAATACGTATAATTTTTCCAACATAAGTACGCCATTAACGATGCGTCTTAATTCTAACACGACTAATATATACTTTCTCTAATTCATAATATATGATATTTTAGAGTTGTGCACAAAAATTAAAAAAATAATTGTATAACATTAAATATATTACTCCCCAGTCCCATAATATATGATGTTTTAGAGCATCTCCAAGAGTAGTAGAAAAAAAAACACTTCAAATTGAAGTTTGTTGACCTACGTGACAATTTGAAGAGCATTATTTGTTACTTTCATATTTTGTGTCTCATCAGTCTCTTCAATTCAATGAGTTGTACATCAAACCCATCAAGCGTAATAAATGATTTTAGCCTTTAATTGTAGATTTGAAGAGTGAGAAGAATGTTGCAGATTTGAAGAATAAGGAGGTTTCATATTTGATGACTAAGGATGAAGAGGCTGTTGGAGAGAATTTTTCTGATGTGGCTCACCTATTTGAGTATCTCAAAGTGGTTGAAGAAGCTGTTGGAGATGCTTTTAGAGGTGTGCACAAGAATTAAGGAAATAATTGTATAACATTAAATATAGTATCAATTATATATAATATCCTTTACCATATTTATCTCATATTCTCCCTCTCTCATTTATAATATTTTCCCATAAGTAGTAGTTGTAGAAAGATTGTGGTTAATTCTCTTAATTATATAAAACGCCAAATAATTTGAGAAAAACAAAATCATCTAAAATGTTATATATTACGGAACGGATGGAGTATCAATTATCTATAATATCATTTATCATACTTATCTCATACTCTCTTTCTCATCTGTAATATTTTTTCATGAGAGGTAATTTTGAAAATATTGTAATTAATTCTCCTAGATTATATAAATCGTCAAATAATTTGGAAAAAATAAATAATCTAAAACGTCATATATTATGGGACAAAAAGAGTACACTGATAGTATACTAAACTTTAACTCATAATAATAAAATTAATGATATGATAATGTTGGTTGATTTCACAATCAATGAATTTGTGCAAGTGTACACAGTTAACAAGTAATAAAGTGATAAGATAGAGTGTCGATCCCACAGAGAATTCTAATCAATAAATTCCAACTACTAGCACTATATCAATCCAATTTTATTTAAACAACCATAAAGTGTGGTTTTTCAAAATAAGAAAACTAAAGTAAATAATTAAAAGAGATTATTCTAAAATAAATCAAATAAATAAAACTAAGATTTTAACGAATGACTTCAGATAAATAAAGATTAAGACTCCAATATCTCCAATTATGAACTATAAATCAATTATCCAATTATCCCAATTATTATGCATACTGAATTGTTAACAGGAATTCTCAAGTGTCAAAAGCCCTTTTCCAAGTGATCAATTAACTTCTATTTAATCCAATTAATCTTGCTATATTCCTATGCAAAACAATTAAATTAAACTCTTTTAATCCCAATTCCTAACTTGTTACATGCAGTGAACAAATATTTCCATTCAATTCACAACCCTAATTATTCATCATGAAAATAATTAAGCATACATGTTATCAAGTCCAGTTCTAACCCTAGATTTCATCTTCCGAATCCTTCTAGAGTAACAAGGTAATTATTGGCCAAATAATTAATCAATAAGCACAAGACAAGATAAAAATTTTACTTTGACATAAATAATTGGAATAAATCAAATAATTAATTTATAGACCTAAAAGGTTCAATTGAAATCCTAATAAAAGAAATTTAGTTCATTATTAATGAATTAAAACCAAGAATCCACAATTGAATAGACATTAAAAGATAATAGTAAGATTAGAGAAGAGAATAAATCTGTTGTCAGCAAATCTCCATCTTCCTCAAGCTCCTGCTCTTTTTCTTCAATGGTCTCCAAGTCGCTTCAATCTCCAAAATTAATAAGAACTAGGGTTTATGTTCTAATCTAATGGAGTGTATCTCTAATCTAATCTATGTAATCTCCCTCTATTTTATGCCTTACATCATGTATTTATAGGTTACAAGTCCAATTTTTAGCTTAGGAACAAACCCAATCCAATTTGGAGTCAGAAAAGTGTTAAAATTCGCTCCAAAATGCGTCCAAGCCTCACCAATCCCTTCCCTAGCGCCCCTGCGCTGGGCACGGCGCTGGGAAGCTATCCCCTAGTGCCCCGGCGCTGCAAATGAGCTTGAAATGGGTGCCCCGGCACTGGAACATTTTTTGACATTTTCTGCTCTGACGTCCTTTGGGAAAATGACCATAACTTCTTTATCCGAACTCCTATTTTGATGATTCAAGATGTTCCGGAAAGAGAAAACGTAGATCTACAACTTTTATTCATTAAGTATTTCGAAATAAGGTCCAGAGCAATACTCAAATTGGCTCTGAAGTGAATATTATGTAAATGGCAAGTCGAAAACGCGAATCTAGCCACCCCAAACGTCGATCCAAGTAAATTTTGTCCCAATTCTTATAAAACAACGTAAAACATGCATGAATAGAGACAAACACTTAAAAAATTCTAAAAGATTAAGCTCAAATGCACTCAATTAATGTGTATAAAACTCACTCATTAGATAACAAAAGATGAGTACAAAAAAAATGAATACAAAATGACGTGTCAAATAATAATTAATTTATTATAAAATATTACTAAAATCAAGAACAAATAAGATTAGAGAAAAGTGAGCATTCTCTTTTTACTTTGATATATACATCATTCACTTTACAAATGTTATTATTTATAGATATAATAACATCAATACTAACATAAATATTAGTAGGTTACAAAACTCAAAGGTTATGAGTTTCACAACTCAATGGATATGAAAGTTACATGTACCTAGATATCCATAATATGAATCTAGACATACATAATTTTATTACTTTCCCCCTTGGATGTCTATTGTATAGCTATACACATTGAAAGCTGCCTCATTAAAAACCTTACCAGGAAAAACCCAATGGAAAAAAAACCTTGATTAAGGGAAAAAAAGTGCAGCGCATATTAGCTCCCCCTCATGAATATATCCTTAAGTCCTTCAGCTGTTGCATTCCAATGTTGTGACACAATCCTTCAAACGTTGCAGTTAGTAATGCTTTGGTGAACAAATATGCTAGATTATCTTTTGAGCGAATTTGCTGAACATCAATGTTACCACACTTTTCAAGGTCATGTGTGAAACACAATTTCGGTTAGATGTGCTTTATTCTATCTCCTTTGATGTATCCTCTTTTTAATTGAGCTTACATGCAGCATTGTCTTCATAAAGAATGGATGGAGTTCTTTTGTAGCAATTTTGTGAGACGCCGAATTTATGAAATGAAAGTATTCAATTTTCTTATAATTGTTATTTTCTTTAGTAAATGGTTAAATTGATAAAAGGTTAAAGTTAAGGGTGATATTTGAATTTTTTTTCAAAGTATGCAAGTTGATATAATATATTCATTATGTCGGGAAATATTCGTTTGGTCGGGGAATATTCTTTTTGTCAGGGAATATTCGTTCGACGACACAATCATTGGTGGACCCCGCAACGGAAGTATTGTCGTAGTTAGAAAATGACAGAAATATCTTTTTATAAAAATAACGGCGAAAGTTTTACTGTTAAACTATTGAACTACCCGGTGGTAAAAGTATAGTAATACGCGTGGTTGCATAGTAGCACACGGTATTGATTATTGATGCTTGCATAAGAAGCCACTCAATTATACTTAATTATTGCTACAGTAATTGTTGCATAGTATCTCACATTATTTGATTTAATTATTGTCACAATATCATCTACATAATATTTTATATTATTAAATCAATAATTGAGATAACAAAGTTATTTATATTATTATTTGCAATATTGCCGATGTCTATAAAGTTCTGTTGAGGAAAAGTTTGGTCACCTAATTGCGCGCTAATAGGGAGAAATCCTTATCAGAAAGCCCCCTCTTTCTTGGGAATGATCTGGTTGTTAAATATTGTGAGTTATAATATTAATGATGAATAATTGTTGAAGTATTAAGAATGTGTTTATTGAAGATAAGTGAATTACAAAAGTTAGAGGGGAATAATGCAAATTTGGAAAACTTTAGGGGTACTAAAGTGTAATAAGTTAAATCAATCTGGACCATTGGTGGTGGTTTTAATAGTAAATCAATCTGGACCATTGATGGTAGTTTTTAATAGTAAATCAATCTAGACCGACGGTGGTGGTTTTAAAAGTAAATCAATCTGGACCGTTGGTGGTGTTTTTAAAAGTAAATCAATCTGGACCGTCGGTGGTGGTTTTAAAAGTAAATCAATCTGGATCGTCGATGGTGGTTTTAAAAGTAAATCAATCTGGACTGTTGGTTGTGGTTTTAATAGTAATAAATATGAACCGTCAGTTCTAATAGTAAATCAATCTGGACCGTTCGTGAATTAGTTACTATTTAGTCATTTCTCCTATAAATAGAAGCTTAATTCTTCTTTCATTCTCACCAATTCACTAAGATTCACAAGAGAAGCTATAAAGAGAGAAACTATAGAGAGAAAGAAGAATAGTATTCTGCTACTTCACTATTGCAGTATCCGGTCTTCTACTAAGGTAAAGGATGTTATTTTCGTTTGGTAAGGGATATTATTTGTTGTATTCGTAAGGGATATTATTTTCGTTTGGTAAGGGCTATTATTTGTTGTATTAGTAAGGGATGTTATTTTCGTTTGGTAAGGGATATTATTTATTGTATTCGTAAGGGATGTTATTTTCGTTTGGTAAGGGATATTATTTGTTATTTTTGTAAGGGATGTTATTTCTTTCGTATTCATAAGGAATACTATTTTTCGTATTCATCCTTTAATATATCGGAATAACCTGTCTAAACGGATTACGTACCGTATGACAGGTGAAAATCCATTTGTAGTTTCGTAAGGGATGTTATTTTTCGTTTGGTAAAGGATATTATTTGTTGTATTTGTAAGGGGTATTATTTCTTTCGTATTCAGAAGGAATACTATTTTTCGTATTCATCCTTTAATATATCAGAATAACCTGTCTAAAAAGATTACGTACCGTATGACATGTGAAAATCCATTTGCAGTTTCGTATATTATTTCATTTCATATTCTTAAATCTAAACTTACTATGGTAAGTATTGCTTCTATAATCCCTGAAATTAGTGGAATATCCTTGAGTTTTACACTTCATGCAGTATCGTTTCATTGGAATATTGATCTGAACTTTCTTATTAAATATCAATATTTTTCCCGGGGTACTATTCACGGGTTACTATTTACCCAGCTACTATTCACTCAAATATTATTCACTCGGGTATTCGGGGCACTTTTCATGCCGGGGTTACTATTCACGGGGTACTATTCTCGAAGTACTATTCACCCGAAAAATTTATTTTTTTTCTGTCCAAATTATTTTGATACATGGATATTATTCTTGAATTTTACTCCACAAAGCAGTATCATGTTGACAAGTTGGATATTTTTAAACTCTGGATAAATTTAAAGTCTTTAATAATTATCCTTGATGTCGTTTGATTAATGCTTGTATCATTGTCATCATCTTCATTCTTATATTGTGATGAAAGTCATCTTTGGCTTACGTGCATAGACGGACTGTTGATTGGTATGATTATGACCAGGGATCATTCGGTATAATCATGACCCGTAATGTTACAAATGATGTGGTAAAAGTCCTTATTGGCCCGTAGTGCATTGATGGACAGTTGTTGGTATGATTATGAAGGGATTATTTGGTATAATCATGACCATTGGTGAAAACACGAATATCCTTGGCCCGTAGTGCATGGATAATTCGTGGTCGTGATACTAATGAATATCCTTAGCCGTAGTGCAAGGATGATTCGATTATGTGAATTATTTATTAAGCTGAGTCTCAGCGATAAAATATTGATAATAACCTTTTAATTCGTAGAAGATAGGAGATATCATGCTCTACTTGACTCTTCTAAAAATAAAGTTGCATGTCTTTGGCCTGTAGTGCAAAGATGAACTATTAATGAATATATTTGGCTCATAGTGCAAAGATGAATTTATTAGTATGATTATGAACAGGAACCGTGATTTGGTATAACCATGATCTTTGATGTTTCAGGTAAAGACAGGTGATGAAAATTATCTTTCGTCTTGGGTGCGAAGAGGAATTTAGAATCACAATTATGATTATGAGTTATTCATATAATTGTGGACAAGAACTATTGATTGATATTACAGGGATAAAACATGGTTGGTGGACTTTTAACATGGAGAAGATAATAGACTTTATGGTCTATTTGACTTTTCTAATGGATTGCTCGTTCTGCTGCTACTATGGTTGAAAAGTTTTATCATCTACCATATGTTCTAAATCTCTGATTTATTACTGACGAAGGCTATTGATAATTTAATTATCTTTAGTCATGATATTCTTTACTGGGCTAGTTGTGCTCACCCTTTTGCTTCACAATTCCTTTCAGGTAATAAGAGTGTAGTAAATTGGGTCGAGCTAAAATGTGGGAATAAAACGATGGTCTATAACTGTTGAGGTTTCCCCTAAAATAGTATGGAAATAATTTTATTGAGAATTATAGATAAATGTGTCATATTTTATACGTCATTTTAACCGTTGATTTTGGTGAACCGAATAGGGTGAGGTGAACCCAACTTTGGAAGGGCGTTTTGCCACTATCATACAAGATTTCTAATGACAGACGACCTCGTGTTATCATAAGATAGGGTTGTCCATATGCACTTGCTGATTATATCTATGAGCACTACCTATATAATCTTAGAGTTTGGTTGAAATATAATTCTCAATTGGAGACAATGGAGATAATTATATGTCAAGAGAAGACTCACCATTGGAAAGAACATGAGAGTAATCTTCTCGATTTTCTTTGGGCCTATTGGGTCAACCAAAGATAATTCTCGAGTCATATGATATCTATCATAACTTAGATTCATGGCCTCCCATGTACGAAGGTTTCCTAGAGCATTATCCAAATGTTTTAATTTCTAAGACAGTTATTAACTGTACTTTTATGTAAAGTACCATTGTAAGGTGTTGTGGTCGAGGCACCATGAGAGTTACATATATTTGTATTAAAACTCACAGCTTATGTGTTGTCGTACTTTGCACGACAGTTCAATAGTTGTATAAATGAAGTTTGTATTTGAATTCTGTAATGTGATATCTGGCGACTCAGAATGGGTCGTGTGGACCTATTTTGGGGGCGTCACAAATGGTATCAGAGCTTAGGGATATGGTCTCTCAAGTGAGATCCGGATTAGAACTAGGAGGATGAGATTTAATAATATCCTTCTATGAGTGTGTGTCCTACCTAAGCTTAATTTTCTTACTTAAGTTGACAAATTGCAATATGTCAATTAACCTTTATTTTGAAGATGTATTCTGGAATGATATCTGAAATACAGGAGATGAGTAATGGAAAAATCAAGATACAGAGGAAATAACTGGAAATGTACAATCCGAAAAGAAAGCAAGGTGTTCTCATCTCTTCGAACTACCAGGTACGTAAATTTCGAGGGCGAAATTTCATAAGGAGGGGAGATTGTGAGACCCCAAATTTATAAAATGAAAGTATTCAATTTTCTTATAATTGTTATTGTAATAACCCGATATTTTCTATATAAATAAATCAGAAATTTTGCGTATAATTTTTTTTTTATTAAAATAAATATAGGGAATATGTGCCAAGATAATGTGTATATGTATATCTGTGATAAATAAAAATTTATTTATTACATGAATAATTACAAATAGTTTTATTTTAGAATTATTGATTACTATAAATTATATTTTTATAATAATTAATTTTATTATAGAAATGTTTTATTAATTACTTTTCAAAGAAAATATGATATTATATTATATATGGAATGATGATTGTAATAATTATTATCTATTTCTATGATTTTTGCTCAGATTATTAAGTTAAGTATTTTAACTTAATTAATAATGTTGTTTATGCAAGGGAAATTAGATATGAAATCCAAACCCTAATTTTGGATTTTGATCAAGGAATAAGAATAATAATATAATATTAATTATATTTTGATTTTTCAGTGCTATAGATATGTACTGTGTACGTGGACCGAAAATGGTTGGTCAATTATGGTGTTATATGACAAATCCTAGTTTTACTATGAAACCCTAATTTAAAACTCGAATACGAGTTCAAAGCTATTTGGTAACTGTGAATTGTGATTTATGGCAACTATTATTAAGATTAACATTAATTAGGGAAACCCTAATCGTGAAATTAGAAACCCTAATTTCTTAAGTGAAAACCCTAAATTAATATTTTAGATTCCTAATTTCTATATTAGGTAACCATAATTAGTAATTATAAAACCTAATTACTAGTTGTAAACCCTAGTCGCTAAAATGGTGATCTTAATTATTATTTTAGTAAATTATAATGTTAATTAGAAAACCCTAATAATATTAAGGAACCCTAATTATTTAAAAACCCTAAATTTTAATTAGTAAGTTCTAATTAAAATTTTATTGAACTTTAAACTTAAATTTTAAACCCTAGAAATTATTTGGGAAACCTTAAGGTTTAAGATCTATTGATTTTAACCTAGATTCAAGCATCATGGACAAGAATACCCTTAAATTACTTTGTTAGTTTACTAAAATAATCTTTTTGGTATTTATTTAATAAGCCAGATTGAAAGTCACCACTCTAGA
Source organism: Panax quinquefolius (assembly GCA_020205615.1). Lineage (NCBI taxonomy): Eukaryota > Viridiplantae > Streptophyta > Magnoliopsida > Apiales > Araliaceae > Panax > Panax quinquefolius. The sequence goes on from CM035163.1 coordinate 85,349,734, forward strand.
TTTATAGCACATGCCTAAAACTCATTCAAGCTTATCCACTTTGACACCTTGCATGTTAGATTCATTGCATCTATGTAGTATAAATAGATTAAGAGAGAGAAAATGTCACTTGCTAGCTCATTTTGTGCACAACACTCAACCTAGACTCTCTCTCTCTTAAACCAACAAAATCTTAAAGTTAATCAGTCCCAAAACCAGCCCCACGAAATCCAGTAACAAATCAGAAGCTTAGATCTAAGGATTTGTTCATAAAGGTATAAAACCCTACTCTAAAATCTGACCATTGATCCATTGTTAAAAGTTATGTTTTAGTGTTAAAACATATGATTTATAGTTTATTATGATGATCTGGGTCGATAGTTGTTAGATCCATAACATCTATAGGCTTAAATCTTGTGTTTTCCAAAATCTGGAAAAATTCAAATTGTTGGTCTGACAACGAATGTCAGTGGCTACCAATCTTTCTCTGTTAAGTTGTTTTGTTATTTAAAGGCTTAATCTTGTAGTATGCTATGAGATCTTTGCTCTTAAACTTGAATCAAAGTCAGAACATGAACAGATCGAAAGTTATGGATGGTCAAACATGGTTGACCGACCATGACTTTTCCTTTTTTGGGTAACCCAGAATTTTCCAGAACGGTCTGAAAGCATGTTCATGGCTTTGGATCTTGCAGGTGTTAACTTATTTGTTGTTATAGTTGTAATATAATGGTAGTTTGGTTGATGAACTGTTGATTCAAGCTTTTATATAGTCTAAACATCATTCATGTTGGATTTCATGGACGGTCAAACCGAGCAGGAAGAACACGAAATACGTTTTTTGGGTAACCCAGAAGACGTATGATCATGTATTTCTGACAAGGTTTGACCGGTCCGGATCTGTCGATTGTGTTGTTATTTTGTTGATGTTTTATGATAGATCTACTCACTTACATGTTGGCTACGTACTGAAAGTTTTAAATCGCAAAACGAAATCATATATTTCAAGTTGTGGAAGCCCAAATATGAACAGTCGAACTGTTCTTCATTTCTGGGCAACCTAGAAAATGAAGAACAACTCTGACAGCTTGTTCTTGGCCTCAGATCTCGATGTTATTTGACCCTTTTTGTTGTTGGATCTCGTAGTATTGCATTAGTAGTACAAGATCAATGTCTTAGCTAGTCCAACAACATCATAATCCGATCTGTGTTCTTGGTCAAAGTAAGCAAGTCGAAACTGGCTATGAATGTTCTTGAAGGCTCAAGAACACAATAGACTATGCTTTCACGTCGCTAAAGGCCTACAAATGACAATTTTATTAATTTTAATTAATTAAATATTCAAAATTATTTAAAATAGAAATAAATTATTAAAAATTCCAAAAATTATTTTAAAAATTAATTTAAGTTATAAAATTAACTTTTAATTATTTGGAATATTTTCCATAAATATTAGTATTTATTTAAATATTATTGATATTTAATTTATTTAATAAATACATTAAATAAATTAATTAAAAATGATTTTATTATATTAAAATCATTTTAAATGATAATAAGGTATTTAAAGATATTTTAAGTTATAAAATATAACTTTTAATATTTAAAGGATAATTTTATTAATAATTTAATATTAATTTAACATTAATGATATTAAATTTATTTAATAATTATATTAAATAAATAGTTTAAAAATGGTTTTATTAATTTAAAAATCATTTAAAAGGATAGAAATGAATTAAAAATATTTTAAGTTATAATTAATGACTTTTAATATTTAGATAAATAGTACATTAATATTTTAATATTAATGGTAATTATTTAAAATGATTTTAATGGTTTTAAAAATCATTTAAAGGTAAAATAAATACTTTAAAATATTTTAAGTTATTTTAAATAACTTAATATTTTTGCAAAGGTTTCATTAATAATTTATCATTAATTTAATATTAATGATAATGGAATTACTTAATATTTAAATCATTTAATAATGATTCCTTGTTTCAAAAATCATGATAAATTGTAATAATCATTTTAAAATTATTATAAGGTCGCGAAAATAATACGATTGGTGTTTAAGTTATCTAAATAAATATAGAACTGCAGAATAGAGTCTTAGACTCGATTATTACCCGATAAAGTTGTCGATACACCAACATGTTTAAGAAATTGATCTGAACTTATATAATATGTTTGTATACGCGATTATTTATGATTCAATGGTTGGTAAACATATGTGACAATGTGATTAGGTTATGTGCTAACTGTAAATAGCAGTATTATGTGTTATAGTATATTATTCTAATCGAACAAATGATCTATTTAATGATAGGGCTTGATATAAAAGATAAATCTAAGTTGTGTAAGCAGCAGACAAGGCAAGTATCTAACCTTTGCATTTACTTTATGCAATGGACATGCTGTGAAGATAATATCTGAACTATTCTTTTTAATTGTTCAAATATTTCAACCTTTGTATATACTTATGCAATGATTCTGTATAAGTAAGTTATTAAATTATAATTGTTGTACAAGTTCCTTTATTCTGTTATTGTAGATCAAGATATATATTCTGTTCGTTAATTTCTAAACATGGTTATACAAGTGTCCTCACTTGGATAATCATTATGTTTTATCACATGTTGATACATACTTATCAGTGTCCAGTGTGTATACGTTGAATTAAAAGCCGTCTAAGCTATTTGATCCGGCTAGACATAAATTTAAAATTATTGTTGAACAAGATAAAACTTATTTATTATCCAACCGAATTGTTTTGGTTTGGATTCAAGACTGTTATGAACATCCCAAATATGGGAAATTTTTATGCGCTAAGGCGGACAAAGGATGAACGATAATATTGTTCTTGTAATGTAGTATTGATCAATACATGGCATAACGGGCTGATCACCCCCCGTGCCCATAAGTTATGATGGTTTACAGATGAAGTTCTGTTTAACCTTTTCAAAAATAGAAAACAATGTTCACAGTCTGTCAACTGATCCTCATATATAGTCAATACGTAGTTTCAAAAAAAATTTGAAATCGAAATGACATGTTGTTTATTAATGGTTCAGCTTACTTCACAATTGTTGATTCGTTGTAGAAGTATTGTTCAAAGAAAACATTTAATCCTTTCAGCTAATTGTTATTATTTGCTATTACTTGCTGGGCACTCAAATGCTTTTCCTTGTTTAATTTAAATGTTCTCAGCTAAATGTGAACAACCTGAAGGCTCTGCCAAGAACAAGGGAAAAGGGAAAGTCGCTGAATGAATGTTTAAGCTATCCTATGTAATAGTTTAACTTTATGATAAGGATGATAAATATTATTATTATTATCATGTAACGAATGTTTAAAGGTTTCGTATTTGGGAACTAAACTTTGATAATATGTAAATTAAATTTGATAATCTTTATTATTGTTAATATTATTAGTATTATTCCGCTCATAGAAATGGTATCGTGAAACACCGAGTTCGGGTTTCAAGTACCTGAATTTGGGGGCGTCACAGTTATTCTATTTAGTAAATGGTTAAATTGATAAAAGGTTAAAGTTAAGGGTGATATTTGAATTTTTTTTCAAAGTATACAAGTTGATATAATATATTCATTGTGTTGGGGAATATTCGTTTGGTCGGAGAATATTCTTTTTGTTAGGAAATATTCGTTCAACGACACAATCATTGGTGGAACCCACAACGGAAGTATTATCGTAGTTAGAAAACGACAAAAATATCTTTTTATAAAAATAACGGCGAAAGTTTTACCATTAAACTATTGAACTACTCGGTGGTAAAAGTACAATAATACGCATGATTGCATAGTAGCACACGGTATTGATTATTGATGCTTACGTAAGAAGCCACTCAATTATACTCAATTATTGCTACAATAATTGTTGCATAGTATCTCACGTTATTTGATTCAATTATTGTCACAGTATCATCTGCATAATATTTTATATTATTAAATCAATAATTGAGACAACAAAGTTATTCATATTATTATTTGCAATATTGACGATGTCTAGAAAGTTTTGTCGAGGAGAGGTTTGGTCACCTAATTGCGCGCCAATAGGGAGAAATCCTTATCGGAAAACCCCCTCTTTCCTGGGAATGATCTGGTTGTTAAATATTGTGAGTTATAATATTAATGATGAATAATTGTTGAAGTATTAAGAATGTATTTATTGAAGATAAGTGAATTACAAAAGTTAGAGGGAAATAATGCAAACTTGGAAAACTTTAGGGGTACTAAAGTGTAATAAGTTAAATCAATATGGACCATTGGTGGTGGTTTTAATATTAAATCAATCTGGACCATCGATGATGGGTTTTAATAGTAAATCAATCTGGATCGTCGGTGGTGGTTTTAAAAGTAAATCAATTTGGACCGTTGGTTGTGGTTTTAATAGTAATCAATCTGGACCATTCGTGAATTAGTTACTATTTAGTCATTTCTCCTATAAATAGAAGCTTTATTCTTCTTTCATTCTCACCAATTCACTAATATTCACAAGAAAATCTATAGAGAGAGAAACTATAGAGAGAAAGAAGAAGAGTATTCTGCTACTTCACTACTGCAGTATCCGATCTTCTACTAAGGTAAGGGATGTTATTTTCGTTTGGTAAGGGATATTATTTGTTGTATTCGTAAGGGATGTTATTTTCGTTTGTTAAGGGATATTATTTGTTGTATTCGTAAGGGATGTTATTTTCGTTTGGTAAGGGATATTATTTGTTGTATTCGTAAGGGATGTTATTTTCATTTGGTAAGGGATAATATTTATTGTATTCGTAAGGGGTATTATTTCTTTCGTATTCATAAGGAATATTATTTTTCGTATTCATCCTTTAATAAATCGGAATAACCTGTCTAAGCGGATTACGTACCGTATAACAGGTGAAAATCCATTTGTAGTTTCGTATATTATTTCGTTTCATATTCTTAAATCTAAACTTACTATGGTAAGTATTGCTTCTAAAATCCTTGAAATTAGTGAAATATCCTTGAGTTTTGCGCTTCATTTAGTATCATTTCATTGGAATATTGATCTGAACTTTCTTATTAAATATTAATATTTTTCCCGGGGTACTATTCACGGGTTACTATTCACCCGATTACTATTCACTCAAATATTGTTCACTCAGGTATTCGGGACACTTTTCATGCCGGGTTACTATTCACCTAATTACTATTCACTCTAGTATTATTCACTTGGGAATTCTGGGCACTTTTAATGCTGGGGTTACTATTCACGGGGTACTATTCTTGAAGTACTATTCACGGGGTACTATTCACCCAAAAAATTTATTTCTTTTCTGTCCAAATTATTTTGATACATGGATATTATTTTGAATTTTACTCCACAAAGCAGTATCATGTTGACAAGTTGGATATTTTTAAACTCTGGATAAATTTAAAGTCTTTAAAAATTATCCTTGATGTCGTTTGATTAATGCTTGTATCATTGTCATCATCTTCATGCTTATATTGTGATGAAAGTCATCTTTGGCTTACGTGCATAGACGGACTATTGATTGGAATGATTATGACCAGGGATCATTCGGTATAATCATGACTCGTAATATTACAAATGATGTGGTAAAAGTCCTCATTGGGCCGTAGTGCATTGATGGACAGTTGTTGGTATGATTATGACCAGGGATTATTTGGTATAATCATGACCATTAGTGAAAACACGAATATCATTGGCCCGTAGGGCATGGATAATTCGTGGTCGTGATACTAATGAATATCCTTAGCCGTAGTGCAAGGATGATTCGATTATGTGGATTGTTTTTTAAGCTGAGTCTCAGCGATAAAATATTGATAATAACCTTTTAATTCGTAGAAGATAGTAGATATCATGCTCTACTTGACTCTTCTAAAAATACATTTGCATGTCTTTGGCACAGAGTGCAGATGAACTGTTAATGAATATATTTGGCTCAGAGTGCAAAGATGAATTTATTAGTATGATTACGACATCAGTAGAGAGGGCGATTCGCTCTTCTGAGATAACCCCTCGAAGACATCTCACATCCATTCCGGATACTACCGAAGTTCAATCCCAAAACCGAACACACACCGAAACATCATTTCCAACCCCGAACACACACCGAAGGATCATTTCCAACCTCTGAGATAACCCCGAAGTTTCGGCCCTCGGTGATAACCCCAAGGAATGTTGTTGCGCTCCTACGATAACTCCGAAAATGCTTGTTTCAAATACATGCTATCGCCTTCAATCCTGCACCTCCCGCCGAGGCACTCATCCCTCGGACCCGAGCTAACACCGGGCAATAGGCACACTCACAAGATGACATTGCATGTATACAAACAAGTAGTCCAATCTCGATGTAACCTCGAGCAACGCCCTCGCTTTCAACTCAAACCGGATGATAACCCCTGAAGAGTCAAACATCATCTTGCCACCTCAACA